>CM061041.1:133303455-133398409 GCA_030762985.1 Adelphocoris suturalis | reverse complement strand
GTCAAGTGTGAAAAATCACATCAGGCATGTGGTGGCCGAAATTGTTGATGCAGTGCTGGAGGCGTTCTTGGGCGTTATCTCCAACATACTCTCTAAACTTGGGCGACTTCCACGCCAATTGCGTTCTTTAATTCGTCCAGAGTTCGGGGCTTGTTCACGTATACTCTAGCCTTAAGGTGTCCCCATAAGAAAAAATCGCATATGGATAAATCTTGGGTTCGAGGAGGCCGATGAACATCGCCAAACCTGGAAATAAGGCGACCAGGGAAGAGAGGGCGAATAACGTCCATTGATGCTCTGGCTGTGTGAGCGGTCGCCCCATCGTGCTGGAACCACACACGTCAGGTTGGAACACGTCACCTTCGTAATTCAGGTAAAAAGAAGTTGGTGATCATTTCGACGTAGCGCGATGTTGGAGAGAGTCTACGCGAACTTCCAAGAACACCTCCAGCAGTGCATCAACAATTTCGGCCACCACATGCCTGATGTGATTTTTCACACTTGACTGTCTCAAATTCTATTTCCTTGCGAACCTGATTGCATCAATACATTTGTTTTTGAGTAAAAATAACTATTTTATTTATTTTTTTTTAACCGTCCGTCCTCTCTGCCGCACCCTGTATATTACACAATAAGCCGACTCATGGGGCCTATGGGCCTTGTCTTTCAGACTTACCAAACCTACTCAGTAGGTAATCTTATTCAATTTCAATTAAAAATGTGAACCCTGTGATCTGAGGAAAATGTGATATTGTAAACCCTCACTACCGAAGCTAGAGAAGCTTCAAAATCAAAATCCCTGCATGCTTTAGGTTTAGCATTCTCAATAATAGACCTTTGTAATCAACCAAGAAGCAAGAACACCCTTTTGGCTCAAACTGAATTTTCTTTGCATATCCAGGAAGGGGCATCCCCTCTGAGTCGCCTGATGCAAAATATGTAACGGTAAACCGATTCTATACAAGCTAAAACGAGGCGTTAAAATGTGTATTTTCGGATTTGTTTAGTGTTTTCTAGGGGTTTCAGAGACCGAGACCTGCTGAGCTGAGTGAACTAAATTCTCACCCGTTCACTCTAGGAAAATGAAATGTGGTATCGAGACTCTCTATAACATCAACGAATAACGAATAAACTCAGGGGTTCTTTCCTGATCAGCTGGCTGAGAGAGCTAAGTTCTCTCCTGTTAACTCCAGGAAGTTGAAATTTGATTGGGAGACTCTCTGGAGCATTAAGAGATGAACCTAATTACGAGTTCTATCCTGATTACTGAGGACCTCCTCAGGCTTCCCGTGGCAGGGATCCTCCTGAGGTTTTCCTGTTTTATCCTGTTCTATCCTTTATATATATATATATATATATATATGAGAAAAGGAATGTTATGCTCGATTCCGAAAACTGGAGAACCACCCTTCTGAGGACTGTTCCCCAACAAGAAAATTTCGATGACTGTGGTGTGTTTATGTGCCAATTCGCTAAAAAATTAACACATAAAGAAGCCCTGTCCTTCGAACAAAAGGATATTCCCAACTTCGAGAACAAATGTGTTCCGAAATTTTAAAGGGTTCACTTTAAAATGTGTTCCGTATTACGACCTCAATCAAATTTTGGATCAACTCAACCTCCTGCGACTGACTTACAACGAAACCCTCAAAACATTCCACAACAGCTCCCACACCGCCGAAAAAACGATGATGCTCACAGCCACCGTAAACCACACCTTCAGACTTATAGACCAGAAACTAGACAATATCATAATAACTCCACCCAAAACTAGATCTAAACGGGGACTGATTAACGGGCTAGGCACGTTAGTACGTTGGAGTTAGGACGAGTCAACGCAATTATCACTACACTAGAACACCTTCAAACGCTCCTCAACCTACTTCTAAGCGCCCTACAAGACATTGAAAACTCACTCACATTTTGCAAACTAGGAAAATTACATCCTAGCATAGTCGACTCTCGGGAACTCTTCACTGAATTACAAAGATTGTCCAAATTCTACGGCAACACGTTCCTAGATTACTCCAATACTCTTATCGTAGCATTACGCCACGAGTGCCCTGCCGGTCACCTATCTCTCTGTCCAAACCACCTAACATCGGAATTAGATCTACCATGCGAAATTCAATTCCTACAAACAGGTTCCACCACTCAATGCAAGTACGTCAATCTTGACATCCCCACCAATTACGTGAACTTAATACCGGAAATCACCAATACCTTCTTGTCTTCCCCACGGAGACACGATTCACATTATTAATACAGAAGGGACAGAAGTCCGAACCCTATACGGAATCCATCTCGCGAAACCAGGGACGGACCGATTAGTATACCATGACCAAACTTTGTTTGCCCCCCGAAAGGAACTGTCCGGCCGACCCCTGATCATGAACTCCATCAAACTACAATTACAACCCTCTCAATATCCGGAATCGGAAATTCAACTAAAAGGTCTCGACTTAACCTAGTTCACAAACCATCAGTAACCGTATTTTTATTGTACAACATTACAATACAAAACAGTAGTACAGTACAATACAATACAGTGCAAGCATCTGTAACCTAATTTCTGTAATTTGTAATCAAAACTCTGTTTTTCTCTGTATTATCATGTAATAGGTTTTAGGTTGTACTTTGTTAATGTACTAATTTTCATACTAGTATTTTTGTATTTTTAAATTTTGAACTTTGAAAATTCTTATTAATTTTGAACTTTGAACTTTGAAAATTTTGTTAACCAAAATTTTGTCTCGGCGGGGAGGAGTTACGTACACACTAGTCGACACTAGGCGCATTGTAACAGCAAACTGCTGATCACGCATTACTATCCTATATATAACAGCCCGTAGGCGGCTCCAACCTTCAGTCTTGTTCCGCCGTCCGAGCCATCTTCATCTTGTTTATTTCTAACACCAAGTCCGTATCAAGTCCGTATTGTGTTATATTCCAATAAATCAGTTTTTAAAAACTCTAACAACGTGAGTTATTCTATTTTTTATATATATATAATATATATATATATATATATATATATATATATATATATATATTCTACTGAATATATATATATATTCTGAAGAAGATGCCGAAACATGCAAATGACCGGCAACTACAACAATCCGAGAGAGCTTTTAGGTGGGTACTATGCGCTAATCGTCCTCCAGTTCTCAATCTCAACGATTAGCCATCAAACCCAGAAAACTTATCACAATTTTGTTGATAAGCAACATGGACGCAGACACACATGCAAGATATCATGAATGTATAGATCATTGAAAAGTTTTAAATGAACTTGAAAAATTCCATAGCGGAAAAGAGTAAATCAAGAAGTAGCGTGAAAAGTCATAATTGGTCAATTAAGAAACAAAATGATACTCAATGTAATTAACGTTTGTGCAAGCGCAGAATGAACTGATCAGTTGAAAACCATAAAACTGTGGAAATTAAGGTCATTAGAAGTATTTCACATTGGCGCATGCGCAGTAGCTATTAATGATACAATCGTGTTGAAATTGACATGAGGTTTTCAAGTCATCTTCTTCCAAATATCATCCAAATTTAAGCGAAATCGAACAACTAGGGCGTGAAAAAATGGAGCATAATGGAATTTACGTTTGCGCATGCGCAGAGTGAAGTATTGGTTTGGCAACAATGAAACTGATAGGGGACCATCCACAACCTAACCCGCGCAATCTCTGACAATTTCATCGAAATCGGATGAAACAGTGGTCGTTACGAGGATTTAACATAGGCGCATGCGCATGCGCAGGAAATCAACTGTGATACTAGGATTAGGAATCAAAATGTACTGTGATATTAGGTTAGGTTGTGATGTTTGATTGTTGGGCCGTGTGTGTGTTGGGGACCCTACCGGCTCCTCGGGGGGGGCAGCGAACTGGTAGGTTTTTGAAGTTGATTAGTTATTTGGTTTCACATTTTATTAGTTTTGCTTTTCTTTATTTCAAGGGCTGTAGGCCTTCCTGGGCATGCAGAAACACCCTAAGAAATCGGGAAACCCTAAGAGACGGGGACCAGGAAGGCCATCCATAGAAAGGGTGGGCTCGAGGAGGCTGGTGTGGGTTTTCCCCAACTCAACCGGCTAGTATGAATGTAATTTATTGATTGAATGAGCATACATAGAAATAAGGAAACCGAGTGTGATTAAGCCTGTGATAGTAGATTTAAGTTAGTTTTATCCGAATCAAGTAGGAGGGGAGGAATATACAAGTACTCGCCCTGCCTCAAATGCACACCATCATGAGTGGACCACAAACATGATTACCAAAAATGGGAAGACCACAAGATATAAGAAGAGGTGGCTTAGTACCTAGGTATCATGAACTCCTGTCCCTATTTAAGTACCTGCATCCCATAAAACCTGGCAACTCCACGTGGTCCATCCCGGGCACACTCACTGAGTGTGGCCAACGCCAGAGGGGACAGGAGGGCCTGCTGTATCATCAAGAAAGAGTGAGGACAAAATCCACTACTGCCGCACACAATATGAAAAAACTGTGGAACCGCATAGATTGTTTTGGGCCTGAATGGCCGTCGATAAAATCTACCCACTCTGATACAGCAGGCACATGCGCAGTAGCTATTAATAATACAACCATGTTGAAATTGATATAAGAAGATCAAATTGTCGTTCCCCAACTATCATTCAAATTTGAGCGAGATCGGACGACTAGGGCTTGAGAAAATAATGCTTGGTAGAATTTACGTTTGCGCATGCGTAGAGTGAGGTATTGAGTCAAGAACGATGAAACTGATAGGGGACAGTCTACACCCTAGCCCGCACATCCCCTGAAAATGTCATCCATATCAGATGACAACTTTGGAAAATAAGCTAGTTACAAAGATTTACGGACACCCGACAGAAACACACACACACAGACAGACTGGCACGGAACCCAAGTTGTTCAGAACGGTCTAAAACGTAAGATGCGAGTTGAAATTTTGATTTTGGAGACCGAAAATTTATTTTTTACCGAAAGTGAAAACATTGTTTCCGCTACCTTTAGGTAGACTCGAAAGAAAAATGCGGAACCAACAGTTATCTAATTTTTTGCGCGGAATTCAACCATGCAAATTTCGCGCACCGCGAATTTGCGGAACGAAGCGCAATTAACACAATAAGGCACACAGGGGTGACACAATAAGGGTGACACAGTCGAATTATTATTCAGTGCTGAGTCGATTGCGATTCCCAGATCTCTAAGATTCATAATAAGTGAGAAAAATCTATATTTAGATGGAAAATGCCCTTAATTGACTGAATTTTGACAATTAGGCATGAGAGGTATCACAGTCGAAGTATTTTTTAGCGCTAAAACAAGATTTCTAAGATGTTTATACCTGCAAGCCATTAGTCTATTTGAATAGTTTTTAATTGTGAGAAGTTATACCAGAGGGTGATGTGGAATGTTTATAAGTATGCAATTTATAGCCGATCCCTAATGACCCGTGCCTGGCAGGAGTCAATGGGTAGGCCGTAGGGTTTTATAAATACCCTCTGATATTTTGTTGAGAGGCCAACACACGGGCCGAGATAGATGCCGGCTTGACCTGAAAAAGTGGCACATCGGGAACAAAGGCTACGCCGCTCCCATGAATATCTCAGTAGCCATTTTCCCGGCATTTTTGGGGATCCGGGAAAAAAGCTTGGAAGGGTTTTCTCCTTTCCGATCTACCCCTCGGGGCGGGTTCGCAGTCACGAATTTAATCCGAATATCGTCAATACCCGTTGTAGCACAGTCTTCAATCAAACTCAAGACGATACCGGCTATATGAAGATTTTGAACATGATTACATTACTTATCTCTGGAACATTATGTTAGAAGTACCTAATGAATTCATCATCAAAAAGAATACGTCTCTCACGATAGAGAAGGAAACTCATTACGTGATGGAGCAATGATTTTTGACATTTTATTCACCTACATGTCAAATTAGAAGACGATTTCAAATTAATTCGCTTGAAACTATTCTAAAGTGTTCCTGAAATATCTCGATCACCGATTATCACATGTATATAACCTAAGAGCCAATTATTCAGACCAATGTAAGAGTTTCGAAGTACTTCCTCTGTCTGTGCGCTGTAAATGGCTAGATTTATCTTTCTTATACAGTCTTCTCCTGTACCCAAAACACCAGCGTGCCATCCGAAGATCCAGAGATGCTTCTCAATGGCTCACAGTTATACCACTGGCCGCAGATAACTTTGATTTGTCCAAATCACAGTTTCATGATGCACTGTCAGTGCGGTACGGATTTGAACCTTATGGCTTGCCAGTCTCCTGCGATGGATGTGGAGAGTCAATGGACGTTAATCATGCCCTTAATTGTAAAAAGGGAGGTTTAGTAAAACGAGGTCACGACAATGTCAGGGATGAATGTGCCCTCATGGCTAACCTTGCGTGGGGCGGCGTCACGACCGAGCAAGTTCTACGCGACAATGACGAAGGAATGCCAGCTCTAGTTGCGGACATAAAAATTCATGGCGTGTGGGACAGTGAGAGACCGGCGTTTTTTGATACTCGCATCATAAATGCTGACGCCGTCTCTTACTCATCCCAAGAATGGCCTACTATATCACAAAACGCAAGCATACAAAGTATAATCGAGCAGCTGAAGACCTTAGAGGATCCTTCACGCCTCTGATATGTTCGTGTGACGGAGCTCTCCATCAAGAATACGATAGATTTTTGATGAGGATGGCGGGTGTCCTTGCGGACAAGTGGTCTCGCCCATATTCGCAAATTTGTTCTTGGGTGAGGGTAAAAACCCAGTTCTCCATCATCCGAGCAGTGAACCTTCGGCTCAGGGGAACAAGGAAGGCAATAAGAAGCCTGAGCTTGGAGGATGGGGCAGCTACTCTACTACTGACGGAGTAGCCCAACAAGAAGTTCTGCGTTTAGATTGAAGTTCTAACAGACAAAGAATAACTGCAACTAATGGCATCTATCATCTGCGAATGATGAGACTCAAATAAACGTTTAAGTTGACGTCAAAAAAAAAAAAAAAAAGTCTTCTCCCGTGCTATAAATTGCCCTGAACAATTAGCCACTTTTTCTATTAGGGTACTCTATTTTCATTCTAGACAGATCAGCCTATTCCATGTTCCATTTGGGCGTACTGCAGCTCATACAGCAATGTTGAGTCATAGATCCGTATTGTCATACAATTCAGTTGTGACTTTAAACCCCAAAATCGATATCTTTCACAGCTCTTTTGGCGAGTTCAAATCGTTATGCTGCTCTACCTTGTTGGACCAATGGCTCAAATGTTCGTAGTCCAATATATATATATATATATATATATATATATATATATTTTTTTTTAAATTTTTATTCATTGTTAAAACTTTGTTATTGTACAATTGTCTGACGTGTGCCATATTGTAATTAGGCTTGCATGTTTTATGCCACGAATAAAACTTTATTCTATTCCATTCTATTGTCAAAGTATTGTCACGGTCACTACCTACATCGGGTTGCGAGAATTCAGTAACGAACAGTAGACCTGACAGCCACCGCTACTGGGAAAGATTCACACTTACACAAAAGTTCCAGTCATGCCGCTATAAGTAGTGTTTTTAATTTTAACTTTTTTGCCCTCCTATAGCCTATATTCTCGTGATGTCACGCCTGGATTTGGTTTTAGTTTCTCCCAAGGTCCGCCATGACGTGGTAGATCTTACTAGATCGCAACTTAACCAACCTATTTTCCACTAGAAGTTTGCCGTCGTATGTCAACCTAATACGTCGTTATAATGACATTTTTCAACAGAGTTGTTTTGCGAAAGTAATATTATAGTAATATAAAGTTTCAATTCAACTAAATAGCCGCAGTAATCATGCCTGCCAGCGCGATTAATGGTTGTAGACAACAATACCGATCTAGTAGTGAACGAGTTTTTGACATTTTTTCTTTACTTTGGCACATGGACTCAAAAAGCGTTGCGCGGTATAAAAAAGCGTTACAGTTGATTTACAAAGATTTTCACGTACAACTAAGCCGTTTCTGGGGAAATGAAACTTCTCAAGTTTTCAACAGACAGAAAAATCGTTCACCATTCGTTGGAAAGCTCTCGATTTATCACGAATTTCTTTCGTACTTTCTTTTTTTTTTATCAACCGGAAGGTTCATTAGTGACATTCAAAAAGGGGTGTCGATAGGACACTGTACCGGTCACGATTCTAAAGGGAGCTCTGCTGACCGTCCGTCACTAAACGGATTGCCATCAAGGACTCCACTGGCAGATCGGAGGGGGAGAAATAATAATAATAAAAACGCGCAAAAATTATTTATATTACTATAATATTAAAGCGATGACCGCTTTGTAACCCCTACAGCGGATAAAAATACCCCGTAATAAAAACTAAACTACGACTAGATGATCCTTACAAATACATAAATATTATCGATAAATATATATAATGATAAATACTATACATCTTAGTTAAATAAAGGTATGGCTAGATGTACATAAATAAATAAATATATCACAGATCAGAAAATCACAGTTCGTTGTAAAGCTCAGTAAATTTCAGGTACACCAACAGGGACTGGACCTTGTCTGGTCCTGACAGAACATCCACCCACTGAGGGGGTGAATGCTGGACTCTGAGGTCCATGAGGGCTGGGCAATCTCCCAAAAAGTGGCAGATAGACAAATCACCCCCACATCTCCCACACACAACATCACGAGCTACTGGATCTTGCAGGTGTCTGTGAGTAAGACGGGTATGGCCAGACGTTAGAAATCACTGAGAAAACGCCAAAATGAAGCCGTAGGTAGAGATAATTGTTTCATCAAGAGTTTATTGAAATCATTGAAACTGTTACACTTGTAATGAAAATTGTTGTTTTGAACATTATTTGTCAAAATTATCTGTTGAAAAGGGGGGGGGGGGGGGAGGTGGTCAGCCCCTCAGCTGATCAGAGCCCAACCATAAATTGTAATTTTATCGTACTACACGAGCGTTGCACGGACCCACATTTACGGGTCATTTTTACCCAGCAGTCCCCGGTTTTTGGTCGATTAATGTTTATTGTTCAACATTGAAAACAATAAATGTATATATTGAAAAATCCCCAGTCACGCAGCAAGACCACATAAGCAAATTATCAGTAGAAAAATACCTAAAAATTTTACTAAAATTTTGCTTAAAAACGATATATTCAACAATTATTAGCATTTTTAAATATTTTTGTAGTACTTTTGCTTCCCAGTCTATATGTAGCGGAAGCATTGTTTTCACTTTCGGGAGAAAAACAAATTTTTGGTCTCCAAAATCTAAATTTCCACTCGCATTTTACGTTTTAGATCAGGGGTCTCCAACCTACGGCCCGCGGCCCACATCTGGCCCGCGAGCAGATTTTGACCGGCCCTCGGAAAAATTACAAACTGAAAAAAGATTTTTTTTATTTGAAAATATATTTTCCTTAAAACAGTTTTACCGGTAACTACGAGTACAGTAATCGTCTCTATTTTTATCCTTTCTGTTCTCGATAAGTGTTAAGTTGTCTATAAACCAGCAGCAATCAGCCATTCAGTGGTGTTCAGTGTTTTGCAGGGACTGTGCTTTGGTGGTGTAAGGGCAAAAAGCTTACCCCGACTGTACCTAAGTTAGGACTAAAAATAACTCATTATGTTACATTAAAAATGTATGGGTTTTTGAAATAGTCATTGAAATTTTCAGTGAAAGTAGGCCTAAGCAAAAATCATTAATAATTGTCTGGTATATTTTGTTCACAACATTATTTTTAACTATCTTAAAAGAACATGATTTGAGTTATCCAACAACAAAGATATATAAGGGAATATAGCTACTTGGAAAACTAAGCCCAGAATATCTCAATAACCACCACTGAGCACTCTTAATTAAAACAAAACTTCGTGAATAATGTATGGGGGTGGGGGGCTCAGGAAATATTAGTAAATTATTGGCCCGCCTTGTCTCAAATATTTTATTAGTGTGGCCCTTCAGTAAAAAAGGTTGGAGACGTCTGCTTTAGACCATTCACAACAATTTCTGTTCCGTGTCTGTCTGTCTGTCTGTGTGTGTGTCTGTCGTGTGCCCGCAAATCCTTGTAACAAGCTTATTTTCCACAGTTTTCATCCGATTTGGATAAAATTTTCAGGGAATGTGTGGGCTAGGGTGTAAATGGTCCCAATTAGCTTAACAGCGAATGGGTAATTGTTTCAGAATATCGTATGGCTATTCAATATCTAGCCATTCCAGTCTCATCAACTGCTAAATTGAGAGAGCAATTAGAGGGCGTCCTAGAATATAGAAGCGGGGTTTGACGGCCTCCAGCTTTCCATGTCCTGGACGGCTGACCTTCGTCTTCGTCAATCTGCATCTCCGCGATTCCTTATCTCGCTGCACTCGCTGGCTCTGACCCTATTCTATCGTTTCTCCAGCTCTATGAACGTCCTTCTTCCTCTAAATAAGAGTCTTATAGCCTTTGGCCGTAACATTGGAGGTTTTATAGCATTTCACCGTCAAATTGGAGGTTTCATACATCAAATTGGAGGTTTTTCGTTTTGTAAATTCGCGTGTTCGATTAACGGTAGCTGCGCCACCGCCGCATCCATAATGGTGGGATAGATCCTGACTCCACTCAACTCGCATATGGCAAATTACCATTCCATTACTGAATGTATACCTACTAATAAATCATGAAAAACAACTGAAAACACCATTTATGACGGTAATGTCCTTACACTAGACAACAAAACTCCGGGATCCAGTAAAGCGGGATCCATACTTCGGAGTCCCCAGATGATGGACGATAGTTAAACAGATGGATGATAGTAAATCATGAAACGTGTCTGCTGGCTTCAGAGCTGACTCAGCTGATCGAAGCAAGTACTCGGGGAAGCTAAGGAGATGGAGATCAGCAGCGTGAAATGCTATATCTATATCTATCTATACTATTTTATAAGAATGAAACTCCGTCTGTCTGTTTGTCTGTCTGTCGTGTCTATGCACGGCCAAACGGCTGAGTGGGGGGAGTGTACGAGTGGTGGGATCTTCTTGAGATTTTCCGAAAGGTGGAACGAGCGAATTTAAAATTGTCTAATCCCAGCCGAACCATGGGCCGTAGGGCGGGAGGGGGGTCGAAGTAAGAATTAATGTGCGCTTTTTGGACTTCCCGCTTCCTCTACCCCTCTAAACGGCCGTTGAAAATTCCGAAAAAATACGGGTTTCGTAGGTTTTACTACGAGGAAGACGACGGCGCGATCGGATCGCGAAAAAAGTATCGGGAAATGCGTAAAAAAAATACGAGAGTATGGACCCGTTTTCTCGAAAAGTCTGACAAAAAACTTGGTTTTTTCTGATTAAAATATACCCCAGAAAGGTACGTTTTTCGGAACGGTTTTCACGTAGTTTTATAAGATTTAAATTGTTTGTAAGAATTCCCTACTGAAAAAAACGTCTGCCAAGTTGGGTGGGCAGTATAACTTCCTCAAGCGAGCGAAGCGAGCAGCATCTCCTACAGAAGTTAAACCTACCCTTAGAGATCTACCGTTTCCGAGCGAAGCGTGCAACATCCCCTACACACGTTTAAACCTACCCTTATGGATCTACCGTTTGCGAGCAAAGCGAGCAACATGCCCTACATGCCACACTTTGCGAGCGAAGCGAGCAAAATTCTCTACATGCCACATTTTGGGAGCGAAGCGAGCAATTTAATGGGGGGTCCGGGGGCAGTATAACTTCCTCAAGTGAGCGAAGCGAGCAGCATCCCCTACAGAAGTTAAACCTACCCTTAGAGATCTACCGTTTGCGAGCGAAGCGAGCAGCATCCCCTACAGAAGTTAAACCTACCCTTAGAGATCTACCGTTTGCGAGCGAACCGAGCAACATCCCCTAAATGCCATACTTTGCGAGCGAAGCGAGCAACATATCCTACATGCCAGACTTTGCGAGCGAAGCGAGCAATATCCCCTACACGCAACACGTTGCGAGCGAAGCGAGCAACTTAATGGGGGGTCCGGGGGGCTTGCCCCCCGGCTGGACGTGGAGGCGAGCGTAGCGAGCCGGAGCGGCTAGTACTATTTATAAGAATGAAACTCCGTCTGTCTGTTTGTTTGTCTGTCGTGTCTATGCACGGCCAAACGGCTGAGTATGGGAGTGTAAGAGTAGTCGGATCTTCTTGGGATTTTCCGAAAGGGGGCATAAGCGAATTTAATATTTTCTAATCCCACCCGAACCATGGGCCGTAGGGCAGGAGGGGGGCCGTAGACTTCCCCGCTTCCCCTACCCCTCTAAACGGCCGTTGAAATTTTCGGAAAAATACCAGTTTCGTAGGTTTTTGAACGAGGAAGACGACGGCGCGATCGGATCGCAAAAAAGTATCTGGAAATGCGTCAAAAAAATGCGAGAGTACGGACCCGTTTTCTCGAAAAATCCGACGAAAAACTTGGTTTTTTCCGTTTAAAATATACCCCATAAAGGTACGTTTTTCGGGACGGTTTTCACGGGCGAAATACAGCTTTGGGTCCCCCGAATCTGTATCTGAAATCGGATATCGAAAAAAGTGACGGGAAGTCGGTCAAAATGTGAGGGGAAGCTAGGCGAAACGATTAATATGAGAAGTTAATCGAGCCAACATCCCCAAATGAACTTTTTTGTGGTTCCACGTAGTTTTATAAGATTTAATTTTTTTGTAAGAATTTCCAACAGAAAAAAACGTCTGCCAAGTTGGGTGGGTAGTATAACTTCCTCAAGCGAGCGACTTGATGCTACTTCCTGCAGCATCCCCTACAGACGTTAAACCTACCCTTAGGGATCTACCGTTTCCAATCATTCAGCAAGTCCCACTCGACAGTAAAATACCATCGCATCTATGCAGCCACACCTTGCGAGCGAAGCAAGCAACTTATGGAGGGGGGGGGGTCCAGAGTTTTTCGTACACATATACAGCCATACCGAGCGAGCGAAGCGAGCAACATCCCCTACATACATAGGATTCCAACGAGTGTTTTCCTACACATATACAGCCATACCTAGCGAGCGAAGCGAGCAACATCCCCATACACACGGCAATCCTACCATTAGGGATATACCGTTTGCTAGCGAAGCGAGCAACATCCCCTACATGCCACACTTTGCGAGCGAAGCGAGCGGGGTCCGGGGGGCTGGACGTGGAGGCGAGCGAAGCGAGCTGGAGCGGCTAGTGTTTCATAAATCAAGAGCTTTCAAAGTTACGAACGATTCATAATATGAGGGACGAAGTTGAGGAAATTAAATTTAAGGAACTTTAAAATTAAAGGAACACATTAGGAATCGTCCATAACGCTTGTTGACCTCAAAGCTGAAACACGTTCCATGTTATAATAAATTCGCACATAATTATAATTGCCCCCAGTTAAACAACTTTCTACGTATTGTTTGCATATGAGTATATCAGGTAAAATAACTGAAGATGGGATCGAGCTCATGTACTTCAGAGAAGTGGGAGTTTAGAGTTTCGTAGACCAGCCCACGCCATGTTATAATAGATTCGCACATAATTATAATTGCCCCTAGTTGAACAAATACGTATTGGTTGCGAGAGTATATCAGGTAAGATAACTGAAGGTGGAATCGAGTTCATGTACTTCAGAGAAGTGGGAGTTTAGTGTTTCGTAGACCAGCCCACGCCTGGTCATCGATCCAGCCCACGTGGGCCTCAGCTGGTGGTAACGCCAAACGGTCGGTGCGCGTCCTCCCATCCGAATCTGGGCGGTTGAAACGACAATTAGCATGACAGACCCGGCGGAGCCACACCGGATTTATGGGATATCCCAGGTGGTGCCTATGGGATAAAAAGCCGGACACAATAAGGGGAAAGGCAGATTAGAAAAACTAATTAAAAAATATAAATCAGCACTCATAGTGAGAGCCTCATGTGAATGAATGAAAACATGTTTTTATTTTAAATAAATTTTAAATGCAACATTAATGAAAGAAACATGAACGGCTATTGGAGTCAGCCGGAGTTCGCCCGTATTAGAATGAATCGTTTTGTTAATTTATTTGTTATAAATTATTGTTAACCTATTTATTATGAATTATTGTTAATATGTTTGTTATCAGTTATTAGTTATTTGTTCTCCTAATTGTTACAATAGCCACCTTTACCATAAGTAATTTTTTGGGGGGTAAAGATACGAATTATTGTTAGATCATTTGTACATAATCCTTTCTTGTAATGAGTAGGTAGTCTTTTCATTGTTTCCTATTATTATTTCATTATTATTAATGTGTTATACTTCACTCATATTATAAATATTTATGTATTCTGTTGTGTTCCTATTTTTTCTAATTATAAGAATGTCTATAAGTTATGAGAGCCTTATGTTAGTGTTTCACGAGGAATGACGATATAAGAATTTCGGGGGGGTTAACGATTCAAGGTTTATCAGCTTCGTGGATAATTATCATAGAAAATAGCGTTGAAAGCTCACTCAGCTGATTCGGGTGGTTCGGTAAGTAAAAATCATATTTCATAGAGGCTCCGATCCAAATGTCAGCGTCGTAGGATAAATTGCATAGAAATTAACGTTAAGAGCTACATGTCTAACAGATGGTTCGTTACGAATTTCCGCGTCGTAGGATAAATTGCATAGTAATCAGCGTTAAGAGCTCACTCAGCTGATTGGGCTGGTTCGGCAAGTTAAAATCCTACCTAAATGTCTCTCAGAGGTTCCGTTTCATATGTCATCTGCGTAGGATAAATAACATAGAAATTGGATGTTTTGAATCACGAAATCAGCTCACACTGCTGAATATCAATGACGATTTTTGCAACCACTTTATTTTCAGCAGTGATTTTCAGTCATTACTAGCTGACCCACTTTGCTACCACTCGCTATCACTTTGCGACCCATACCGTCAAATTGGATCCAGCCGTTTTCGAATGAAAGCTCTGTTTACGAGGATAAACATACATAAATGTACAAAGTGAATACAACACCACTTTTTTCCCAATAAAATGCGCCTTCAACATCAAAATGTCCACGTTTTAGAAATGCGTATTATACGTTTTAGGCCATTCTGAACAACACCCATCCCCAGGAACAGGGGCTTCATCAAAATATCAAATTCAAATTTTGTAAAATAGGGTGGAGGGCCCAGTGTTTGACACCTTAAGAGAAATTTTGTCTTTGACAAGCGATAAAGTTATGTTTTTTCGTTTATTCAAACTTGAATCTTATATTCACTACTGCATCAGGATGTCCTAAAACTGCTCAGTACTGGAAAAATCAATAATTAAAATCAGAAAACATCATAAATTCGTTTTAGCGAATTTTTGAAGAAAATTAAGCTATTGCTCTCGCCTCAAAATTTGTAGAATGTGATTTTTTGAAAAACTTTTATGCAGAAATCCGTTTCAGGGTATTCTGAATCATATTCTGAAGTTTAACGCATTTTTTTAAATGTATTTATGTATATATGTATGTGTCATTCCAGACGATAACTGCCCGTAGAATTGTGCTAGAAACTTCAAACAAATTTTAAAATGTTAAGGACACAAAACGAAAGTTTGGGTTCGTTGGCCAGCATGATCGGATTACATCTTCGGGTTGAAATTTTCAAAAATGTAGTCAAAAATTTCAAAATAGCCTGTTTTTTGCGATTTGTTGTGCGAAATAATTTTTTCAGCATACTAACATGTGGTATATTCGGAATCAGCGTAAAATTTCCTATAAGAATATGTATCAAGTTTTCAAAAATTTCAAAGTTGAAAAATCAGTCAAAAATCGAAATAATCGAAGATTTCTTCAAAAAATTCGCTCATGGGGTCATGCTACATGACTGGACTTTTTTTTTTTTTTTTTTTTTTTCAAATCAATTGTTTGACCCAGTATTTGACAGCCAAATTTTTGGTTGCACAGCATTTCTCCTGCAATAAATGATTCCGTGTATCCACTAAAGATTTATTTCAAGATTTTATTAATAAATTGAGCATTCGAACTTAATTTTATTAATCTAAATATAAAATTAATGTGAGTATTCATAAAGGACAAAGTTGAAAATATCACAATATAGGTAGGTACTGTACTCAATACCATAAGTACAGTACGTTTCTAATGGTAAACTAGCAGTTTCTCAGTTGCTATGTATATTTATATAAACATGAAAAATAAAGAACGAATGCAGGAACGAATAGAGATCCATATTGACAGCACTGTTAATCATTGACGGTAGCATCAGTTTGGGGACTAGTAATTGACATTTGTAATCTCACATGTTATCTTTGTTTATTTCCAAAGAAACGATAACATAAATACAAGCTTTGTTTCCACAACTGCCCCGGAGCAGGTTCAGTTCAGAGCAAGTGCAGAGCAAGAGCACTTCCATGGCTGTTCAGTTCAGATGGCAGCGGAAACGCTCAAGAACATGTTCGGAGCAGTAACCATGGATACACAAAGATCCATGAAATGGAGTCCCGTTAGCGGTAGTTTAGCAAAACCATGAGCAAAACCTTCCCGTGCGGAGTTGCTGGTCTCCCATCGGGCGCCTCCCCAGGTGGCGGATAGGGGAACGCTCACCAGATATGGTGAGTACCGGATATTATCCGGGGCGGACCAAAACCAGCGGATGGGTTGGCAGCAGGTCCCATCAGTGGAGTTGGTGGCGGAAGAGCATATATCACTATGCCAACGGCAGCACTCTGAGACCCAGTCAGGTGGTCTACTGCGAAGAGGTAGGTGGCACTTCTTAAGCCAAGTTAAGGCAAGCACCTAGGGGAGGGGACCCTAAACAAACTCACTGGTCCTCCAGGTTTGGGGGTTGGGCGTAGGGCTGACAACCCACCCTGTAAAATTTTACACCGTTACAGATTCTCAACAAATGATAAAAACCCGGACTGATAAAAGGCGACGACAAAGGCGTGGAAAAGGACCAACTTTAAGGATTGTGACGTGGAATGTTCGAAGTTTGTTCAGAGCAGGTGCTAGCCGAAACTGGAAAGAGAGTTGATGCGGTACAATGTTGATATTGCCGCACTTCAGGAGATCCGGTGGCGGGATACACTATTTACCGAGCTTGATAATTATGTCCTCATCAACAGTGGCAACGCCAGAAACCAATTTGGGACCGGTTTCATGGTAAAGAAGTCACTCAAGCATACACTTATGAAATTCGAGGCTATCAATGACAGATTATGTGCAATACGGATCCGAGGCAGGGTCCACAATCTTTCGCTCATCTCAGTACATGCCCCTACTGAGGACAAAGATGAGGAAGAGAAAGATGACTTCTACGGGACGATGGAGAGATACTTTGACCAACTGCCTCGCTGGGATGCTAAAATGGTGCTAGGAGATTTCAATGCCAGAATTGGCAAGGAGAAGTATCTGGGACCAACCATCGGCCCCCACAGCTAGCACCCGGTAACTAGTGAAAATGGCTTGCGCCTTGTTGACTTTGCTACTGAGAGGGACCTCAGAATCTGCAGCACACTATTCCCCCATAAAGAAATCCACAAAACCACTTGGATATCAGCTGACGGACGTACAGCAAATCAAATTGACCATGTTCTCATGGATAGTAGACACCTCGCTGATTGCCAAGGCGTACGGAGCTTTCGGGGTGCAGATGTGGACTCTGACCACTGTATGGTTGGAGCCAAAATCAAGCAGAAACTGGCCCCGAGAATCCAGAATACTGTCACAAAAGAAGCCAAGTACAACATTGGTAAGTTAAAATCAGAAAGCACTCGTTCAAGTTTCAAGGAGGTAGTAAGCTCAAATCTCCGATCCCTCTCAAGCTATGAAAGCCCGTTGCCACCAGATATTAATACAAGATGGGCTACACTGAAAACCGCGCTAAAGACATCAGCAGAGACTGTTCTTGGGATACAAGAAGGAAAACAAAATAAGGACTGGTTCGATTCAGAGTGCGAGGTAGCCCTTAAAGATAGGAACGAAGCCAGGCTTAAAAAGATGAACAGGAAAACGAGGAGTGCCATACAGAGTCACAGGGAAAGACGGGTAATTGCAAAGAACATGTGCGGGAAGAAGAAGCGTGCTTCTGACCGGAAGAAACTGGAGGAACTGCAAGAAGCCTTTGATAGTGGCAAAACAAGAAAATTTTATGGGGAGCTGAAACAAATGAAAGCAGGATATAATCCTAAGGTTACCTTTTGCAAGGATACTGATGGAAACCTGATAACAGACCCCGCAAAAATAGCTGAACAATGGACCACCTACTTCCAGGACCTACTAAATGTGGACACCTCTGATGTACAAGAAGTGAATATAAACCTGACGGACTCAAATGCTGATCAAATAGATCCGCCAACCCGAGAGGAAATCTTTGGTATTATCAATAACCAGAAAAATTGTAAATCTCCTGGTGTAGATGGCATTCCCGCCGAGCTTATCAAGTATGGTGGTGAGGACATATGGAAGGAGTTATATGAATTGATCCTGATGACATGGAATGAAGAGAAAATGCCCGACGAGTGGAGTATTGCAGGCATCTGCCCAATACATAAAAAAGGCGATAAAATGGTTTGCTCAAACTATAGGGGTATAGCCCTGATGTGCACAGCGTACAAGATATTAACTTGTTGGCTAAACCAAAAGCTTGTAGAACACATGGAGCGGGAGATAGGCGAATACCAGTGTGGTTTTCGCCGCAATCGATCCACAGTGGATCACATTTTCACACTTCGCCAGACACTGGAAAAAACGTACGAACATAATGTTGATCTTCATCACCTTTTCATAGATTTCCAGCAAGCCTACGACAGCATTCTCAGAGAAAAGCTTTATGAAGACCTGGTGACTTTTGGTATCCCTAAAAAGCTTGTGCGTGTTGTCAGAATGACAATGCAGAGCGCCTCATGCAGAGTCAAGGTGTTGGGGTCCCTAGCCAGGAACTTCCCTGTGAACACAGGCCTACGTCAAGGTGATCCACTGGCCACAACCCTTTTCAATTTTTCTTTAGAAGGCGCTATTAAGGATATTCGCACTAACCCAGGTGGAAACTATCCATAACCGGCTCACCCAACACTTGGCATACGCAGATGATGTTGATATCATGGCACGAACAATACCTGCACTTTCAGGAGCAGTCGAGGAGTTTGAACGGGCAGCAAACCAAAGAGGCTTGAAGATAAACGAGAAAAAGACTATGTACATGAAGACCTCCAGAAAACCTCCTCTGACGCAAACCACCTCTCGGATTGGGAATCAGGATTTCCCTGTCTGCCATGAATTCAAGTATCTGGACGCCATGATAACGAAAGACAACGACGTAACAACTGAAATAAAAGCACGTATAACAGCCGGTAACAGATGCTTCTGGGCAGTACAGAAGGCTCTGAAATTCCGAGGACTATCCCGTCGGAATAAGATCACAATTTATAAGACCATTATGCGCCCAGTAGTCACGTACGGCTGTGTGAGACATGGGTCCTGACTTCCGCAAATGAAAGACTCCTCAACTGCTGGGAGCGTAAGATTTTACGTAAAATCTTTGGCCCCATTTACGAGAATGGAGAATGGCGAATCCGAAGGAATGATGAGCTGAGACACCTGTATGGAGAGCCCGATTTAGTGGCATTCATCAGGCGAGCCCGCCTCAGGTGGTTAGGCCACGTAGAAAGAATGCCTGAAGCGAGATATCCGCGAAAAGCCTTGTATGGGATGCCAGGTGGAAGAAGAATGAGAGGAAGACCACGTCTGCGTTGGCTGGAGGACGTAGAGGAGGACCTGATCCAGCTTGGAGTACGTAGATGGAGGACCCAAGCTCTGGACAGGAAGGAATGGAAATCCATTGTCGAGAAGGCCCTGGTTCTCAAAGGACCGTAGTGCCAATTAAATAAAATAAATAAAATGAGCAAAACCTTGTGTCTCATTCTTCCATTCTTATTCGACGTCGACATTCTCGTGGTTCACTCCCGAATATATAACTATTTCTATTTCATTAGTTTAGTAGTAGAAATAAAGAATATAATAAAGGAATAAACAGTTCTAATTTAAAACTTTTGAAAGTTCGAAAATCGCAGAATCACCTGAATAAATACTAACAATTGACTCGAAAATAGGCACGAAATCAAAGGAAACCACAATTTGTAAGGTGTAAGGTTACAGAAGTTTGAGGAAGGATATATCGGGTTATCTCAAGTTCCAAAGAGCGCATGCGCGGAGCAAGCTGCACCTCCTCTTCTGGCGGAGCAGGAAGTTCATGTTCGGATCATGCAGCGGAAACACTGGACATCTTGCACCAAATATGAACCGAGGGACTGCGGAAACGCCATTATCGTACTCCTTCTTCACTGCGCAAGCGCAACTTGACCTGTTCGGGTCAGCAGCGGAAACAAAGCTACGATCTACACAAAAAACTGATAGAGAAAAAACCATGGGAACAATCGAATTTGAAAATGTGGAGGTGTGGTGAAGCGAAATAGAACACTTACTCCCATAGCAACTGTTGGGTAAACTTCTGCAGATTTCACAAAAACCCGCCTGAAAACCTTTGACCGCCTGTATACTTCACTGAGAAGGGATTTTGTCTCAAAATTTAAAAGGATCAAGCCAGTAAAACACTTTTATGTCTTATTATTTAAACTTTTTGGTGAGATGTCAATCACTGGTCCCTCCACCCTAAATACATTGTTTTCTTTAAAACGAAAAGTGTTTTTGTGTAAATACTCATTAAAAAAAAACAATAAGTATTTATTTTACAAATTTTTAATTTTGTCTCCCTGAAGACGCCCCAGTTCCTGGGGAGATTGATAGAAAAAAACAATTTAAGGACAGAAAGGCCTTAATTTGTAAATTGTTGTTATAATTTGAACAGTCAAAATTCTGAACAACTTCAGTTTCGTGTCTGTTCGTGTACGTTCTGATCGTTCGATCTCGTTCAAATTTGGTTTGGTGGGGAGCATTCTCATATCCATAAGATAGTACTGAAATAGAAATAGATCACTAATATAGGTATTATTAATGAAGGTGATTTGTAATTTTTATTCCGAAGCAAAACATTAAAAAACTGTGAAAGAATGGCTTATTTGCAATTTATTATGGAAGCAAGAGCCGAATATTTTTTAGAGGATTTTACGTTTGCGCATGTGCAGACGTACAAGTGATTGAAGAGCTCCCATAGCATCAAACACATACCTATCACAGCAAAAATCATAGGGGACCATCTTGACAACGACCCGCGCAATACCAGAGAAATCTATCAAAATCATAATTAAATTTTACACATTATCGTTATTACCAAATTTCATGTATATACGTATACTGAGCCTATTTTTAATCTAGACTACAACCTACATAGTATGGACTATGCATCAACTAAAAGTTTCAAGGATCTTACGTTGGGCTACGTTGGACATCTTACGTTGCATTTTATATTATGTACATACCGCGTCGACTGAATTCATAGGATACTATATAGGCTACCACCCGCACAACCCATTATAATTTCATAAAATCAGAGAAAAACTATAGCAGTTAGGTAAGGACATTAGAATGTCTTTTCATTGTTTCCTATTATTATTTCATTATTATTAATGTGTTATACTTCACTCATATTATAAATATTTATGTATTCTGTTGTGTTCCTATTTTTTCTAATTATAAGAATGTCTATAAGTTATGAGAGCCTTATGTTAGTGTTTCACGAGGAATGACGATATAAGAATTTCGGGGGGGTTAACGATTCAAGGTTTATCAGCTTCGCAGAATAAATATCATACAAAATAGCGTTGAAAGCTCACTCAGCTGATTCGGGTGGATCGGTAAGTAAAAATCATATTTCATAGAGGCTCCGATCCAAATGTCAGCGTCGTAGGATAAATTGCATAGAAATTAACGTCAAGAGCTACAAGTCTAACAGATGGTTCGTTACGAATTTCCGCGTCGTAGGATAAATTGCATAGTAATCAGCATTAAGAGTTCACTCAGCTGATTGGGCTGGTTCGGCAAGTTAAAATCCTACCCTAAATGTCTCTCAGAGGTTCCGTTTCATATGTCATCTGCGTAGGATAAATAACATAGAAATTGGATGTTTTGAATCACGAAATCAGCTCACACTGCTGAATATCAATGACGATTTTTGCAACCACTTTATTTTCAGCAGTGATTTTCAGTCATTACTAGCTGACCCACTTTGCTACCACTCGCTATCACTTTGCGACCCATACCGTCAAATTGGATCCAGCCGCTTTCGAATTAAAGCTCTGTTTACGAGGATAAACATACATAAATGTACAAAGTGAATACAATACCACTTTTTTCCCAATAAAATGCGCCTTCAACATCAAAATTTTCCACGCATTAGAAATGCGTATTATACGTTTTGGGCCATTCTGAACAACACCCATCCTCAGGAACAGGGGCTTCATCAAAATATCAAATTCAAATTTTGTAAAATAGGGTGGAGGGCCCAGTGTTTGACACCTTAAGAGAAATTTTGTCTTTGACAAGCGATAAAGTTATGTTTTTTCGTTTATTCAAACTTGAATCTTATATTCACTACTGCATCAGGATGTCCTCAAACTGCTCAGTATTGGAAAAAATCAATAATTAAAATCAGAAAACATCATAAATTCGTTTTAGCGAATTTTTAAGAAAATTAGGCTATTGCTCTCGGCTCAAAATTTGTAGAATGTGATTTTTTTGAAAAATTTTTATGCAGAAATCCGTTTCAGGCTATTCTGAATCATATTCTGAAGTTTAACGCATTTTTTTTATGTATTTATGTACATATGTATGTGTCATTCCAGACGATAACTGTCCGTAGAATTGTGCTAGAAACTTCAAACAAATTTTAAAATGTTAAGGACACAAAACGAAAGTTCAAGTTCGTTGGCCAGCATGATCGGATTACATCTTCGGGTTGAAAATTTTCGAAATTTAGTCAAAAATGTCAAAATAGCCTGTTTTTTGCGATTTGTTGTGCGAAATAATTTTTTCAGCATACTAACATGCGGTATATTCGGAATCAGCGTAAAATTTCCTATAAGAATATGTATCAAGTTTTCAAAAACTTCAAAGTTGAAAAATCAGTCAAAAATCGAAATAATCGAAGATTTCTTCAAAAATTCGCTCATGGGGTCATGCTGCATGACTGGATTTTTTTTTTTTTTTTTTTTTTTTTTTCAAATCAATTGTTTTGACCCAGTATTTGACAGCCAAATTTTTGGTTGCACAGCATTTCTCCTGCAATAAATGATTCCGTGTATCCACTAAAGATTTATTTCAAGATTTTATTAATAAATTGAGCATTCGAACTTAATTTTATTAATCTAAATATAAAATTAATGTGAGTATTCATAAAGGACAACGTTGAAAATATCACAAAATAGGTAGGTACTGTACTCAATACCATAAGTACAGTACGTTTCTAATGATAAACTAGCAGTTTCTCAGTCGCTGTGTATTTATTTAAATATAAAAAAATAAGGAACGAATGCAGGAACGAATAGAGATCCATATTGACAGCACTGTTGATCATTGAGGGTAGCATCAGTTTGGGGACTAGTAATTGACATTTGTAATCTCACATGTTATCTTTGTTTATTTCCAAAGTAACGATAACATAAATACAAGCTTTGTTTCCACAACTGCCCCGGAGCAGGTTCAGTTCAGAGAAAGGGCACTTCCATGGCTGTTCAGTAAAGATGGCAGCGGAAACGCTCAAGGACATATTCGGTGCAGTAACCATGGATACACGAAGATCCATGAAATGGAGTCCCGTTAGCGGTAGTTTAGCAAAACCATGAGCAAAACCTTGTGTCTCATTCTTCCATTCTTATTCGACGTCGACATTCTCGTGGTTCACTCCCGAATATATAACTATTTCTATTTCATTAGTTTAGTAGTAGAAATAAAGAATATAATAAAGGAATAAACAGTTCTAATTTAAAACTTTTGAAAGTTCGAAAATCGCAGAATCACCTGAATAAATACTAACAATTGACTCGAAAATAGGCACGAAATCAAAGGAAACCACAATTTGTAAGGTGTAAGGTTACAGAAGTTTGAGGAAGGATATATCGGGTTATCTCAAGTTCCAAAGAGCGCATGCGCGGAGCAAGCTCCTCTTCTGGCGGAACAGGAAGTTCATGTTCGGATCATGTTCCTTGAGCAGCGGACTGAATTCATAGGATACTATATAGGCTACCACCCGCACAACCCATTATAATTTCATAAAATCAGAGAAAACCTTTAGCAGTTAAGTAAGGACGTTAGAATTATTTTGCGTTCGCGCATGCACAGAAGATATCTTTGATTCGGCAAGGATGAAATTCCTAGAAGACCATCGGGGGCTCTACCCGCACAACTTTTGAAAATGCCACCTTAATGTGACTATTAACTATTAGCTGGTAAGTATAAAGTAGTTTTGCCAGCACAAGGATTGGCGAACGAACAGACTCGAAACCAAAATTGTTTAGAGCTGTCTTGGGATCTAGCCAGTTGTGTCAGCAAACTTTTGAGACCCCCTAGCCAACTAATCTGAATATTTTCAAAGGAATTGACTACTTGGTGATCTGAAGCAGTTGATGTGTGATGTGCTGATACAAGCCAAAAATTGAGCTGTGTAAAATCTCTCTAAGAGTGTTTGTAGACGAGTTTAGTGTAGTTTTGAGTAGATGGTTACACAGATCAGTGATCTGAATGCTCAATACACTCGCAGCAACATCAAGCAGTCAATCCCTTAGTAAAAATTCGGATTAGTTGGACACGGCAGGAAGCTTGGCAGGCCGATAACGGAAAAGGTCTATAGTAAGACAGCCTTCCAAAGTTTGCTGACAACCGACTAGAACCCTGGCATGAAACGCAAAATATGTGAGTGGATAAACCTCCAGAATGTTATCACAATTCTTGTTACCATAGTAGGTAGGAAGGTTTACATTTTACATTTACACTATCAGTTTTGATGTGGAGACCTCATTCTTGGCTGCCCCATTCAATAGTTTGGTAGGCTGAGTGCATCTACCCTAGGTCACTCATTCAGTCAGAGAACCACCAGTGGAGATAGTGAAAGTAGGCTGTACCTAATCAATTGATAAGGGTTGTCCACATACCTAGAAATATATTAACAAACTGGTTCAATTAAGGTACTGACTCATTGGGTACCTATTTCTGTGTACCACATAGATTGGGTGTATAATTAACCTCATTAAAACCATTCCAAGGCAAATTAGGTATGACGGCACTTCTACTGTTACTTATGAAGTAGATACCTACGTAAATACCCTAATGTATCAGCTCAGTGGTGTAATTTCCTCAGAGGGTGACCACTTTTGTGTAAATGTTCGACATGTCCACCTTTCTAGAAGAAAACCTTGTTTCAATAGGTAGGTACGTAGGTAGTAGTTGGTACATAGGTTGGTCGACATATACATACATATAGGTATAATTTCCTCATAGGGTGACTACCACTTTTGTGCAAATGTTGACAAGTCTACCTTTCTAGAAGAAAACCTTGTTTCAATAGGTAGGTTCCTACCTACATCAGTAGTTGGTACATAGGTTTGGTCAAGTAGGGTACATATAATATATACCTACATATATATTATTAGGAGGGCCAGATCGCTCGTTGGGCCCCAAGACATCCCATTGAGAGCCAATTTGCGAACGCTAATAAAAGGTTAGGGATTTGGCGAATGTAGTGAAGTTGCTCAACAGCAATCTAGAACGGTCAAAGCATCAACTTACCCTGCTGATTTTGCGGACCCTTCTTGCCACTGGCTTGGCGGACAGCTTCGTGGTGGACATGGCTGAAACGAAAAGTGCACTCCGGAGGAACACCTAGTACGGAAAGCCCATCGGCAGGAACCACACTGAACCGAAAATCAAAGTACTACAGACCGATCTGATAACTTTTATCAAAAAAACGCCTCTCCTCCTTGAAACGAAAAGCGAGATAAAAACACAAGCACTCGTTATAGAGGTTTCCCGAGTTAAGATAAAGGCACGGATGGTGTAGATTAGTGGGGAAACCACAGCGATCACTACCGAGCTGGGGACATTTCCATTGTCGAATCCCAACTTCCAAAGCTCCTTTGAGGGAGAAGCTTTCAGCGAAGCACTACACAACTTGCACTGAATGCTATGGTGTACTATCCGAGCTGGGTAGGGAGTCAGCTGTTATGAGTCTCCAACAACGCCAGCTCCACCTCTCGGCTGCGAACTGAGTTGATCCCACTCCCGCCCTTCGGGGCTTTCGCGCCAACCGGCCCAACTTCAAACTCACCATGACGACCCGTAAACACGCGGATTTGACACCCCACCTCGTAAACGTCAGAATGCCAACATCAGAATGCATTTCGTTATTCATAAAATAACAAGTTACAAGTGTACAAGTTAGCAAGTACAGGAACTTGTAATGCACGGTAAACTAGAACAAGTGTTACACCTAAACAAAGAGTACAAGCGCAGAAAAGGTGAACTTGTAGAAGCTAAGTTTACAAGTGTAGCAGAAAAGAAATACACTGCCAAGGAAATGGCACATGAGCTTCCTCGTGACCTTCACAGTACGTCACCATTAAATTCCAGAAAACTAGAAACAACCGGTTCTGGCATCAGGGAATTAATAAGGTGGGAAATTTGAAGCTTAATGGTACACATAATAAATGAAATTAATAAGGAAAATTTTGATTTTAATATGGGACCATCCAGGATGTAGTCCGCATGTTCCTCATAATTTCGTCTAAATCGGATCAAAACTGAAGGAGTTTTTAATTGATTTACAGGATTTCATTAATGTTTTGATCTAAATTCATGATTAAAACATCCTTGGGTATATTTTTTGGCAACTTTGAGCATGATGGGCCACCCGATTCGTTCATTTTCCAAACTTACCCTGTGTTGCTGGCTCACCCTGCTACCGCGCCGTTCATTCGCTAGAGCGCATTCAGAGTGTTCGATAAAATTAACTAAGCTGTGACCGTAACAAAAACATCACTTTCGCGCATGCGCCTAGCGTACCGCTGCTGATGATTGCAAAGTATGTGATACGGGACCTCAAGAAACCTTGCCCGCAACATCCCTGAAAATCTGACCGAAATCCGTTCACAATTGCCTGAGTTATGACCGAAACAAGAAAATTTTGTTTGCGCCTGCGCAGAGGCTACCGTTGATTCGATCATGACGGAACTGATAGGGGACCATGTAGAGCTATACCCCTAAAAATTTGAAGAAAATCGCATCAAAATTGTGGAAATTACGGCTGTTGCAAGGACCGTAACAAGAATATTTCGTTCACGCTTGCGCAGAGCGTACCGCTAATGCAATTATGATGATTGTCTTATGGGATCTCAAGGAACCTTACCCACATCATCCCTGAAAATCTGACTGAAATCCGTTCAACATTGACCGAGTTATGACCGTCACAAGGAATTCACGTTAGCGCCTGCGCAGAAGCTACCGTTGATTCGATCATTATGAAGTTGATAGGGGACCATCTAGAGCTTAACCCGCACGATCCCTAAAAATCTGGTTGAAATCGGATCAAAATTGTGGAAGTTATGGCTGTTACAAGGAAATGTGGACGGACAGACAGACAGACAAACACGGAACCAAATTTGTTCAGGAGGCTCTGAAACGCAAAATGCGAGTGGAAATTTTGATTTTGGAGCAAAAAATTTTTTTCATTTCGAAAGTGAAAACAAAGCTTCCGCTGCCTTGCAGTCTCGGAAGCAAAATGGCGTGTGGGGACAAACGAAATAAACAACGTCAAGCGGGATGCCGAAATTGAAGTTTTGTCAGCGAATCATAATATAAAAACGGTGTTAAGTACACGATAGGATGTTTATCGTGCATGCCAAGTTGTAATGATTGGAAGACAGAAAAATTATAAACTCAAAAGTGGAGAAGGTGTGTATTTGATTTCAACTTATTCTGATGGCTGGCAGAATCGGATTTTTCTCCTTCATTCAGCGGAAACGATTAATCAGTTCATCAAGTCTTAATGCTGCTGGGTTAGCAATGTAATCTGTATTTTCGAGATGATCTTCACACTTCACTTTGTTCTTCAATGATGGGGAGATCCACAATACCCGATCAGGAAAAATTGCTCAGGGTCACGCACCATTTGAATCTTTCAAAGGTCTCGGAAGACATCCTAAATCCCTCGTTAAACTCAAAAATACCCACGAAATGAGCGTTTATTCCTAAGCGGATACCTTGACAGCCATGAAAACCGAACCGTTCAGGACATTCTAAAACGTATAAAATACGAGTAAACTTTCTGATAGGGAAGGAATGTTTATTCCGACCTATCAAGAGTGATCACAATAGTTTTCGTACTTTAGTAGACTGAGATGCGATACTTAGGTTTTGATAGTAACACGAAGGCTGATCGTGAATCTCCCTCTAATGTTTTACGGCGGCTTTTAACATGCTTTTCCATCACGGTTTTTTAACATAAAAAATTAGTTATAACGAAAAGTAGGAACTAGATGGTAGGGTAATATGTACTAAGTACCTAGTGAACATGAGAGAATTTAGCTAACTCAACTGATCAGGAAAGAGCCCATCATTTCAATCTTCCCTTATGTAATGTCCCAAAGAGTCTACCTATCAAATTTCAACGTCCTAGAGTGAACAAGAGAGACTTTAGCTCACTTAGCTTATCAGCGACGAGGCCATCTTTCAGTCGTCTCGAGTCACCCTTTCAATTTCAACTTCCCAGGGTGAAAAGGTTGGCAGTGCCATCTTCTTAGTATATAGTAGCTACTATTTACTAGTGCCTGCGACGACTTAAGGAGGCCCTACACTGGCAAGCGGCTGGATCAAATGCTTGAGGCTCTGATTGATGGGCGCTTCAAGCGTACTTCAATCAACCCTTAAATCCTTTGATCAAAACTCTCATCAGTCGAAGCTGAGAAGGGGAGTGTGGAGCGTAATGGTGTCAAATGTGGATTTCGGTCTTCTTGGCCTCAACATTGGTTGCTGTGAAGCGGAGAAACCACAAAAAGAATAGGTAACAGACGGTGGTCTTAGGACTGGCATAAAATGAGGAACCGCTCCACTCATCAACATCTCTTTAACCCTGGAATGCCCCGTGGGGTTTGTCAAACCCCAATGGCGATTTAAAGTCAGTTTATCATGTTGAATCCCGCACGTCTGGCTCTTCTCGCCCCCTTCTATATCACCCCCCACTTCTTCCCTAAAGGCTTCAGACTTTTCCCAGTTTAGTACGTTCAAGACTTCTGTGTAGTGTAGTACTTTCTTGTGCCTGGGGTTTGACAAACCCCACCGGGGTTTAACCGCTAGTGATTTTCTCTATAGCAAGTGTTATTTTTGTGGGCGTTCCCACAGTTTTGTTATTGGCTCATCGTTAGAAATGGCTGAAAAACGCAAGTTTTCGGATCTTGAAGACATTAGATCCATTTTGGAACAGTTGGAGGAAGAAGATGGATATTTTGACGGAGCAAATTCAAATACGGGAGATAATGTCGAGTTACAAGAAGTTGCCTCCGATGAAGAAGTGTCAAAAGTGACAGTTTTGGAGAACTAGTTCGATGTTCCTTCTGTGAACATCATAGATCTTCAAAGTGTTGAGAATGTTGATCCTATTGCTTGGTGCCAATTTTATGTTACCTTTTAGCGAATTTTTGAAGAAAATTAAGCTATTGCTCTCGCCTCAAAATTTGTAGAATGTGAATTTTTGAAAACATTTTATGCAGAAATCCGTTTCAGGCTATTCTGAATCATATTCTGAAGTTTAACGCATTTTTTTATGTATGTATGTATGTATGTATGTATGTATGTATGTATGTATGTATGTGTGTATGTATATATGTGTCATTCCAGACGATAACTGTCCGTAGAATTGTGCTAGAAACTTCAAACAAATTTTAAAATGTTAAGGACACAAAACGAAAGTTCAAGTTCGTTGGCCAGCATGATCGGATTACATCTTCGGGTTGAAATTTTCAAAAATGTAGTCAAAAATTTCAAAATAGCGTTTTTTGCGATTTGTTGTGCGAAATAATTTTTTCAGCATACTAACATGTGGTATATTCGGAATCAGCGTAAAATTTCCTATAAGAATATGTATCAAGTTTTCAAAAATTTCAAAGTTGAAAAATCAGTCAAAAATCGAAATAATGCCGTTCGCTAGTTGTAAAAAATCGATAATATTTGCATGAAACATTGTCCAAATTCAGATTGAACTAATCGTATGGAAGTATCCCTGTATAACCAATCCTAGAACCAAGCTGTTTAAAACGTAGGTAGTAGGTGCTTGTTTAAAATTTCATTCCATGTTTGTCTATCAAAATCATAAACTAAAATTTCTCTACACGATCAATAGCGACTGAAATGTCGAAGATTTCTTCAAAAATTCGCTCATGGGGTCATGCTGCATGACTGGACTTTTTATTCTAATTCTTGGGTTTTGTACTAGTTCGATGTTCCTTCTGTGAACATCATAGATCTTCAAAGTGTTGAGAATGTTGATCCTATTGCTTGGTGCCAATTTTATGTTACCTTTTTATTCTAATTCTTGGGTTTTGTAAGTGGTATCAAACTAATCTCAGAAAATTGTTTTGTAGATTTTATTTATTTATTTATTTTTGTTTTTAAATGAAAATGTGCTAATTTTATATTGAAATTTTGTTACAATGAGGTACCTTTCTGCTATTATTTTTTTCTTCATGAGCTTAGGTACCTACTTCATGTTTCTTTACACTCTTGATAACAGAATAAAAACCACCGGGGAGTTAAGTGTTGGAAATTTAGCCGGGACATTCCAGGGTTAACTTTCTGAATGGTTCGGAACCAGAGGATTAAAAGAACTTTCTACGCATGGACCAAGAAAGTTTCGATAATCTACTCGATTTAGTCCGCCAAGACATCGAGAAGAAGGACACGACAATGCGTGAGGCGATTCCTGCATGTCAGATTGTCTGTCACGTTGAGGTAGGTACCTAGCATCTGGCATGGATTTAGAAGACCTGAAATTCCATGGGCGCCATGCCTCCCACCGCTTGGTGAAAATTGCCCTTGACTATCAAGTGGCTTGACCATCCGCTCGAGTCATTCAAACTTTTTATCAATCGCCGTCAATACTTGCTTCAAGCGTTAAACGGGTTTCTAAACTATCAATCACGCATGATACAATCAATTTGCTCAAGCATTTGATCAAGCCGCTTGATAGTCTAGGGCCTACTCTGTCTCGAGTCACCCTTTCAATTTCAACTTCTCAGGGTAAAAAGGTTGGCAGTGTCACTTTCTTAGTACATAGCAGCTACTATTAATTAGTGCCTACGACTTAATAGTAGGTACCCTACCATTTAATGACTTCTTTTCGTAGGAAAAATAATTTAGTAGGACGAGAATTAACGAAGTTATTATTCCTTAGCAATGCCATAGCAATGATTCCTTTCCAATTGCTCTTAAAAACCTTCGGCTAAAATACTAAAACATGGAACATGCTTTCTTCCCGATACAACTACGACATAAATATTTTACTAATCGAAATTACTAGGTATGTAATTTTCTGTTATGATGCGCGTCTACAATTACTATAACCAAGATTCACTTCTCAACCTAGTGACAACAAAACAAGCGCCATTGTTTACTAGGTATATTTATAATAACGTAAATAAATATAAAGCTACGGCATAAATAGAAGAACAAGTACGAAACTGCGTGATAAATCGAGAGCTTTCCAACGAATGGAGGACGATGTTTGTCCGATGGAAACCAAAGAAGTTTCATTTCCCCAGCAACGGCTTGGTTGTACGTGAAAATCATAAGAAAATTTCGTGACACTTCTGCGTAACGTTTTCGCGCAGTTAGCTCAAGGCTAAAGCATGTTCTATGCTAAAATCGTGACGGAAATGTACACCTGACCCCACCTAAAAACATATTCATCACACCCAGCAAAGGCCATCTGGGGACAACCATACCTCTTATCCTCAAGCCCGGAATATAAAGCGCTAACATATATAATTTTTTATTATTATTATACTATTTGAGCTTGAAGTGTTTTGTCTCTATCTTCTCTCACAATCTCAGTAAATTAAAATTTCATAATGATTGGTAGTAGGGTTTAGATACCTGATGCCTATATATCATGATATTAGGTTTGTTTGCTGAGGTGGTTCGCAGTGACTTGCTAACCGTTTCAAAGTGGTTGGAGACTGGTCGAACTGATTTCAAACCGGTTGGGGTCCATCCATTTTATGATTGAATGTTAGGGCGAAACACTCAGAGGCATGAAACAGCGGCAAAAACAGAGGAAAGATTCGAATGATTTCATTGGCTGCCGTGCGTTTGGAATGGAGGGGGCAAACGGTCAGTAAGTGGTCAGCTGTAAAATGCTCTGACCGATTTGACGATCCACAACCAGTTGGAAAAAAGTCTAATGATCAGTGAACTCAGCGACGCCTGAAGTGGGTTGCAAAGTGGTATGGTAGCTTCAGCGAACAAACCTATTTTCAATAATTTCTTATTTCTTCTTATTTCTTACTGCTAATTTCTTTCCCATTCATCCCACGATGCTAAAATTTGAAACGGAGCCTCTTTAAGACTGTTGGGTAATAATGACAGGGTACGGAGCCACCCTGATCAGCAGTCATTATTCCAGGAATGGGGTTGTGTTACAATTCTGAACATACAACCCATTCGCCTAATCTTTAAAACAAAATAAGCACGCGGGTATTATTCATTTAGTCTTGTTACATGTGTATTAGGCAACCTGTCCGTTATATATACACGAGGGATCACAAAAAAGCTGTTAAAACCCATAAAACGTTCCGCAAGCGTTTAGCTGAGTGACCATTGTTCAGCATTCCGACGTTCACCGAGCTCTACGCAAGTAAACAAGGTAATTACACGGCTATTAGGCGCCGTGGAAGGTTTCCTACGGCACACTTTTAATACAGATACCGTCAACAGTAATTAAAACCTGTCAACCTCGATTTTCCTTCTCAAAAAAACCTTTTAAAATTCAGATCCAGAAATCACAACACCACTATGGACAAAAAAGCAGAAAACCTGTCTGAAAATCAAAAGCAAGGTTCCTTTATTTGGACAGTTCAAATTATAACTAGACTTTACAATTGTCGTGACATAGACCAGAATGAATGGGTCAATATTTTGACGACGTTTTCCATGACGCCATAACAGTTTTCATATATGTGTATATATATTTTTTTTTAAATTGTTTTATTTTGGCATTACAACTATGTTCACAGCCATGTAGTTAATGCATATATATATATATATATATATATATATATTAATTGCTATGCAATTCTTAGGCCGACCCCCAATAATTTTTTTTGTAACGTCCCAATTTTTTTTGTAACGTCCGTGACGCGAAGCACGAGTTCGTGGGTTCGAATCCCAGCCAGGCTTGAAAATTTTTTTATATCCAAATTTTTTTATATCCATTTTTTTCACATCGTGGGTTCGAATCCCAGCCAGGCTTGAACATTTTTTTTATATCCAAATTTTTTCAGGCTAAGAATTGCATAGCAAATTATCCTCGTTTTCTACGCAGTAGAAAAGAGAAAAGATCCGGCGAGGCGCGAAGCGCCGAGTATATATATATAGTTACATTATATTTTTAAAGTTAGAATTTCTTAAAACATTTTACAATTTTCTGTAAATTAATAAATTCTTTCATAAGGATAAAGTTGTAATTTAAAATGATTGAGGTTCTTTTTGACACTGCACTGAAAGCTTTGTCTATTCCCGTCTTGCGTCGCACATTCCATTATCAAGTGTTCAAGGGTTCCATTTGGATGCCCACATGCTCGGCATTGAGGTGACTATAGTTGTTGGATCCGGTACAAATATTGTTCACAAATTCCGTAGTCAACGTGGGATTTGTTTGTATAACCGGACATTGTGTGATTGAATATATTGTTGTCTCCATTTCTCTCTATATTTTTTGGCAATTAATGGCTTCAGTTCCTCTGTCATGAGGTCATGACCGGGGTATTCAATATTCTTCGTTTTCATATTTAGTTAAACAACTAGATTACTTATTCCTTTTGTGTTCTACGGAAAAACATAATAGTTCTTTAATGACAAAAAAGTTCAACTGTGTCCGATTTATGTGTCAGAATAGTCACAACAGTTGGCGACGAGGAAAGAAGTTGAGTGAGTGTTGATACAATTAAAATATACAGTACATAATGAATGCTGACCAGGTTCAAGCACTCATTGGGGCAATGAATCGATATAAAGAACGCCCCATAATGTCCTTACGCCAGCATGTTACAGAGACAACTCCCGGAGTTAGTACATCACAAGATATAAACCCGTAACGACATTGAGATTAAATTTACCTACTGGATTTATACATGGTTAAGTCAACGGGCGATCATGTGTTCATATTCTTATAATGCCAACAAAATTCCTCTAAACCTCCCGTAACATCCTAAATCACGAAAAGCCTTACAACATAGTTCGAGATAACAACACCATAATTAGGAAAGTTGTTAACTTTTCCTCAGTTCTTGCTCTGCTCTACAACCGTAACGAACTTACTACATATATATGAAGCGAACATTATAAATGAAGCTAATCGCGAGTAGATACATCTTTATATATAATTCCGAACGGTCTTTGAAATTGTGAAGAACTTCGATGTCCGATTTTAGTGTTAGACTGCTCATTCGAATCAGCACGGCCCCAAGTTTGTTGCAAAAGTGTCGCCGTTCGTCTCTATACCCGCCTTGATCATGTTCTAGGCGGTCCTTATCAACGAGAGTTGTTTATTAGGCTGTGGCGGTAACAACAGTTGCCATCAATTCACGGTAAGTAAGAAACGTAGTGTAGTTATTTCTGAACGAAGAAATTGAAACTGAAGAACTTAGCGGACTTTATATATAATTCCGAACGGTCTTTATATATAATTCCGAATCAGCACGGCCCCAAGTTTGTTGCAAAAGTGTCGGTAAGTAAGAAACGTAGTGATGGGGTCTTTTCTGATCAGCTGAGTGAGCTAAATTCTTTCCTGTTCACTGTAGGAAGTTGAAATTTGATAGGGAGACTCTCTGGGACATTAAGAGACGAGTGAAGTGATGGGGTCTTTTCTGATCAGCTGAGTGAGCTAAATTCTTTTCTGTTCACTGTAGGAAGTTGAAATTTGATAGGGAGACTCTCTGGGACATTAAGAGACAAGTGAAGTGATGGGGTCTTTTCTGATCAGCTTTGTGAGCTAAATTCATTCCTGTTCACTGTAGGAAGTTGAAATTTGATAGGGAGACTCTCTAGGATATTAAGAGACAAGTGAAGTGATGGGGTCTTTTCTGATCTCCTACACACAACTCAACACCAGTTCGACATCTACGAGTACTACCAATCAAGATACAATCAACGACATAAAGAAGGAGATAGAATACACGGACGCGCAGAATCACACGCTTACAAAGAAACAAAGACGACTCGAGATAGAATTACACCATCATATCACCCCAAATTCTGAATTCCCCGATTCAACTTTTTGTTTAGTGTCATAGCGGCGACGACCACCTCAACTGGTGATATTTATTTTTAACTTTACTTACATTTTGATCGGTATTTCCTCTTTTTTGATCATTTAATAACATCGCCTTAGTTTTGCACCAGGTCACATAACGCCGCAAATAGGTAGGACTTATATCGTTACTATAATGTGCTGAGTTCCTGTTAGGTACTACTGTTATACGGACTAGATTAGGGCTTTCCAAGCCCTAACAGGCCTCTAGTTGATTATAAATGCACTGGGGCTAGACAGGCTGCAGAAGTAGACAGAGTTGCAGAATATTATTTGAAACGAGTTTTTTGCTATGAAATTGGTAATTAACAAGTATTCTGCATTCAAAGAAAAAACAACCCAGTGGTGAAATATCAAAACAATGTAGCATAGAATACGATAATCTATGGAAATTCGCTCAAACGATCATGCTGCATGAATGGAACTTTTTTCTAGCGTTATCTCTACTCAACGTCTGAATCGAAAGGACTGGGCTTAGTCCCGCTATCTACGTGTATGTATGCGGGTCATGCCAATGGCAAAACTCGGAAAAATCAATATTTTTTTAAAACATCTGATTTTATGGTGTCTTGTACACGTTGGAAGTACGAGCTCAGAGCCTGATTTTGAGAACCCTACCTCGTTTTGCCTCCTCCCTACTACTAAGTAGTCCAAAGATTGAGGATGTGACAAACGCAATATATTTCATTGTGATTTCTGAAATCTTCTTCTAGCAAACCAACATTAGTTTTACAGTTTTGAGGGTAACTTATTACTAACAATCTGTTAGGGTAACAATATGTATTACTGTCAATACTAACAGTAATACATATTGCTTTATATATAATGGGAAACCTTTATCAAGTAATCTCCAATAAGCAATCTCAATAAGCAAGCAATCTCCTATAACCATTGATCTGTACACTCTGATTCAGGCAACGCCCTGGTAATCTGCTTGCAAACCATGAAAGTTCATGTTTGATAATAAATTAACAAGCAGTTTATCTAGCGTTTGATTTGAGGCATTCAATCCTAGTTATTAATCTGAATAAATCAATAGGTGAGGTTGTTCATCAGGTACGTAATCTAAATCAGTACCTATATTGCGTAATCTCTGAAATTAGATAACGTTGATCGATTTCAGTGTAGGATGTGGAAGGGAGAGGGCCAAGTAAGAAACCCAGGATTGTGAGCGGTTAGATCTCAAAGGGCTAAACATCACTGGAACTCGATCCGGAAGAACATTTTTATGGGAAAGCTGGTGTATCGCACTGCGGTAACCGCATTCAATTCACAGTTTTTATTTGACGTCGGAAATCGTTTAAGTTGATACTCGTATTTCCCATCCGATAAGTCTGATAAGGCTCCTTTTTTCCAAAAACCCACTTATACTCGTAACAGCATGAGAAAACACAAAAGAAGTCACACATTGCATAAGAACAGATAAACGAGTTCTTCATAGTGGAGATCCGACCTAAGGGATAATGGAGCACGCTGATTCGGTTAAACTAATATCTAATTATTCCAAAAACCGGGTATTAAGCTCGAATCAAGATAGCTCATAATATTAACTAATATTTTATCAAACTACTTATCACAGTCAGCGGCTAAATGGATAAATGTTAAATACCCGAACAATGATGATGATGTTGGTGTTATCTTAAATATTTAAAAAATTTACAAAATCTAATGACAGTTAGTACGGCCGTTCTACCCGGCCGATTTCCTTCATTTTGGTTTATTATTTCCAATAATAAGCCTATGTGATCGTGTAGCAAAAAATTTTTATAACCCCCCCTCAAACTTTGTCACTTTGCGTTTCAAGGTGTGTAGAATCCAAATTTGATATGTCCGTCCGCCGTCCGCCGTCCGGGCCATAAAAGGCCTAAGAATTGACTTAAAAACCCCGTTCTTTCGCACATTGACTCCATTTGGGGTCTAGTTGGTCCTAACGTTTAACCATCCCGATCGCTTTACTCGCATAGATGCTATGGGCCAAAAACGGGCAAAAAAGTGACTTTTTCGACGCGCGCACGCCTGGCACGCTTGGCAAGGGGTCACGGTGGGTGGGGAGGGGGGGGGGGGAGGGGGGGGTGGAGTGAGAGGAGGCGCCGGCGCCGCGCGCGGCACCTTGTGGTGGGTACGGCGCCGGCGTTCCTTCGAGGCATGAATATGTTTTTTTCAAGGTCATTTTTGTGTGTTAATACCAAAGCTTTTCCTACGCATATTTAATAACATAGCCTCTCGACTTTTCGTACGTACTTAGATAATGATATTATTAAAGCAATAACTATTTGAATAGATAGGAGCTCAAATCGAGAAATATAAACATGCATATATAATTATAGAAGTATAGGTTGTGGCAACTCGAAGTAGGACACGCCGAGGAGTCTGGACGGGCCTTATGACGTACGCTAGCCAACTAAAACTACAATCATACTCAATTGAAAAAATAATAAACCTTTGTGAAATAATTTGCAGCGTTTTTGATCTAACCACGTTTTTTGACACAATTTCGCAATTTAAACGAATATGGTTTGAAATTTTGGAAAACTAAGATTTTTCTGTTGGTCAGGAGATCCAGGGCTTCAATTTGAGCATCAATATGTTAAAGTTCTGTTGAGCCGAAATGGGCGATCTTTTTGATCCTCATCATCATTCTCGCTGTGCAGTTTTATTATATAGAATTATTAGGCTGTAACAGCTTTTTTAAACAGGTTTTCCACGCATAAATCCTTTCAAACTCAACCAATTAAGTTGAAACTCAATCAAATGAAAGGCAGAAAAAAAAAAAGATTTATCTCAATTAAAACCTGAGATATCGAAGGACAGAGCTATACAAATTTTAGTTATCTGATTTTCAATGCTTGATGACATGTCTATGGATAAATACCTTTCATTCAAACAAAAACGCTGCAAATTATTTCACAAAGGTTTATTATTTTTTCAATTGAGTATGATTGTAGTTTTAGTTGGCTAGCGTACGTCATAAGGCCCGTCCAGACTCCTCGGCGTGTCCTACTTCGAGTTGCCACAACCTATACTTCTATAATTATATATGCATGTTTATATTTCTCGATTTGAGCTCCTATCTATTCAAATAGTTATTGCTTTAATAATATCATTATCTAAGTACTTACGAAAAGTCGAGAGGCTATGTTATTAAATATGCGTAGGAAAAGCTTTGGTATTAACACACAAAAATGACCTTGAAAAAAACATATTCATGCCTCGAAGGAACGCCGGCGCCGTACCCACCACAAGGTGCCGCGGCGCCGGCGCCTCCTCTCACTCCATCCCCCGCTCAACCCCCTCTCCTCCCACCGTGACCCCCTGCCAAGCGTACCAGGCGTGCGCGCGTCGAAAAATACACTTTTTTGCCCGTTTTTGGCCCATAGCATCTATGCGAGTAAAGCGATCGGGATGATTAAATGTTAGGACCAACTAGACCCCAAATGGAGTCTATGTGCGAAAGAACGGGTTTTTTAAGTAAATTCTTAGGCCTTTTATGGCCCGGACGGCGGACGGCGGACGGCGAACGGCGGACGGCGAACGGCGGACGGCGAACGGCGAACGGCGGACGGCGGACGGCGGACGGACATTTCAAATTTGGATTCTACGCACCTTGAAACGTAAAGTGACAAAGTTTGAGGGGAGTTATAAAAATTTTTTGCTATACGATCACATAGGCTTATTATTGGAAATAATAAACCAAAAATAAAGAGGGTGGCCCCCTTCGTTTGAAGAGAGGGATTTTCGCGACCTTCTCCACCCGCCTCCTACTTCCAAGGTGCTGGCGGTTCCCGTCTTTGCCCGCGCCCCCGCCACCACCTCCGCCCCGTCAGGCCGCAATGGGCGCTCTGTCAGAATACTCTGGATTTTATGCTTGTTTGCGCATGCGCAGAGTGAATTATTGATTTGACAACAATGAAACTGACAGGGAACCGTCTACACCGTAGCCCGCACATTCCCTGAAAATTTCATTCAGATCGGATAAAAACTGTTCCAACTAAGCTTGTTACAAGGATTTAAAATTGGCGCATGCGCAGTAGTTATTAATGATACAATCATGCGGATTGATAGGTATGGGATGATCAAATCGTCATACCCAACTATCATCCAAATTTGAGCGAGATCGGACGACTAGGGCGTGAGGAAATGATGCTTGGTAGAATTTACGTTTGCCGTTGCGCAGAGTGAGGTATTTAATCAAGAATGATGAAACTGATAGGGGACCGTCTACCCCTTAGCCCACACATACTCTGAAAATGTCATTCAAATCGGATGAGAACTGTGGGAAATAAGGTTGTTACGAGGATTTGCGGAGACGCGACAGACAGACAGACACACACACAGACACGGAACCAAAGTTGTCCAGAATAGTCTAAAACGTAAAATGCTAGTGGAAATTTTGATTTCGGAGACCAAAAATATTTTTTCTCCCGAAAGTGAAAACAATGCTTCCGCTACCTTTAGGTAGACAAGGAAGCAAAACCCGTGTTATAGCCCCAGAAGGAGCACATCTGTAATGCATACATTACCCACTCAACAGCATTTTTACGAGAGTGATCTCTACATCTCGATGTCAGATAGAATTACTTTTATCGGCCATTCAATTTGTCTAAAGTGACCTTAGAAGCTCCCGTATAGTTTTTCTTTTTTCATACCCTTTCTTAGTGCCTCGGGAACGACCCGATAATCGTAATGTAGATTGGGTCGCCTTTCCTAAGTTCAATCTACATTAATGAGGGTCTCTCGCAGATTCTATTGAAGAACATGGCTTAAATCTCTTTAGAATAGCCCCAGAAAAGAATCTCGTTGGCATGAAAAGTAAGTAGGTTGCCTGAACAACATCCAGAACGCCGTTGAACAATAGACGCCGAACCCTAATGTCACGGTGGTATTAGCTTGACTTGGAAATAATTTTGAAAGTTCGGATTTTCGCGAGATCTTAGTGAGTTTTTTATGTTGAATGTTCATTGTGTGGTTAATTTGTGGAATAACCACATTATAGCTAGTTGAAGAATATACATACATCCATACATATACATTTATTGGGATAATAATTCGGATCATTTCAATACAGTGCGGATTCTATACCAAACCTCTAGCACGTTCACTAGTTTTCAAACAAAACAACTTTTGCGCTTCAGTATATATCACAAAAAGCATAACTAGGTTGAGTGCATAAGTGTTCTCAGAATCAACAGAGTTTATGATGTAATACTGTTCGTAATTCATAACCAAAAGCAATGACCTACCGTCATACCAATTGAAATTAAGTAAAGACTTATAAAAAAGTCATTTAAAATTGTGTAGATGAAGAAAATAAACCTCAACACCTACTGAAAGAGAGTGGGAGAGAGCGAGAGAGAGAGAGAGACGGAGAGAATGAGTTAGTGAGAGAGAGACTGTTTGACTGTTTATTGTGAATCTGACAAAAAGAGAGAGAGAGAGAGAGAGAGAGAAAGAAAGAAAGAGAGAGAGAGAGAGAGAGAGAGAGAGAGAGAGAGAGAGAGAGAGAGAGAGAGAGAGAGAGAGAGAGAGAGAGTGACGGAGAGAATGAGCTCAATTTTAGCTCTCATTTCTCCTAGACACTTTTTTCTAGCGATGAGCAATTTTTGTGGGACGGAATTTTTCGTTTTTGATCAACGAATCTGATTTTACAGCCTTGAAAACCCCCAACTGAAATGTTTAGCTCAAAACTCTAAACGGCTTTATCAAAAGCCGATAGAGAGAAAATTAGTTTAAGACTCCCCCTCCCTTCCAACCAGCTATTCACGAGTGTGTTTTGGCCACTTCCAATCCTCTGATACCCATCATATTGCACCTTTTTAGAATGCTCCCATCAACATCTATCGGGTGATGAAATAAGTAGAACAAGTAAAGACGCTCTCTGTGGGTCTAGTACCGCAGTTTTTTAATTCGAGATAAAAACTGCCATACAATGATTCCTGTACGGTTTGCAAATTTGACTTGTAGAATCTGTCGTGGCCCGAGTTGTTTATATACGAAATAAGTCTATAATATGCTTCTATACACAAATAATATAAATATTGGGTGCAGGATATTTTCCGGTAAAAAATACATTCCCTCAACTAGAAAGTCACAAAAATATAAAGGGCAACGAAGAGGCGGACGAAAGCATATCTAGGGATAAAAATTCCGTCTACTCTGCCGTCCCATTTTCTCTTTCTCTTTATGTCCCTTATCCCTAACGTAGATTCTCTCTATCAGCAAAAGATAGTTGGTAAGCGAGTTATATGGCTACTCAGCGCAGGACAGAACTTCGAATCACTATTCGGGCGCCTATCTAAGCAAAACCGGATAAAGACAATAGCCCCAGATTAAGATACCTTCCCACCGAACTATAATATCGACGGCGCTCCGTTCATTTCCGCACGTAAGCCTTCCTAAACCGTTCGAACCTGTGGAATGATGACATCTGTTCTTCACGCGGTGATGCCGAAGGAAATTCTCAACGCCTCACGATGTTCACGCAAATGGGTCTGAAAACATTGGTGTACATAAAATATGTAAATGGACCGCAATGGCATCTGGCGCATGCCATCATGATGGAAGAAAAGTTGTCCACATTTGTACTCATGTGCTTACGTGTAAGTTAGGAAACTGGTTCCACATAAGTATGATCACATGAGGGTAGCTTGCTGTAGGTTTCAATGAAATTGTAGCTTACGACTCTACCAAGGTATAAAAGAATTGTGATGAGAATTGAAATGTATACATTAATATTACGTTTCAGACCATCCTGGCCAATTTTGGTTCTGCATCTATCTCATATCAATAGATCCTAAGCCACCAGTAAAATTTCTTTGATTTTCATCCGAATCGGGGGACATTTTGAGGAGAGGGAAGTCCAGAATCATGGGGCGAACCAATAACCCATGTAGTGAAAAAAAAAATTTGGATTTTTTTTCTTCTGATTTCTATTTGCTTAAAACTTAGTATCAGACACCCCATAAACGCTCTCCAAGTTTCACTTCGATGTCTAAAAATTGTGGAACAAAATTAGGAGGGTGGAAAATGCATTCTTTGGAGGAAAATGCTCAGATTTCATTCTGTTTCGGCTCGTCGGAGCTTGATATCGATGGTCTTTCTCAGTATTTGAGATAATAAAAAAGAACAGGGTGCATGTGCATCACATCTCCATTAGGCCACTAATCATGAGATATAATGTGAACTTTGTCCGACTGATCTGGGGTCTTTGACGACTACAAGGAAAAGTGGTCCCTTAATTCTTTTGAGGTGTTTATTTATATTAACAATGTCGTTGTTACCCTAGGTCCACCTGATTCTTTTGGGGCGTAGACTAGGGCTTAGAAGAAAAAACTTCTGCCAAGTTGGGTGTGGCACATAGCTTCTTCGTTTACCTATCATGAATGTGTAGATCATTGAAAAGTTTTAAATGATCTTGAAAAATTCCATAGCGGAAAAGAGTAAATCAAGAAGTAGCGTGAAATATCATATTTGGTCAATTAAGAAACGAAAAAATTATACTTAATGTAATTTACTTTTGTGCAAGGCAGAATGAACTGATTAGTTGAAAACAATGAAATAGGTACGGGACCATCTGCAACCTAACCCGCGCATTTGCTGACAATTTCTTCAAAATCGGATGAAAACTGTAGAAATTAAGGTCATTACAAATATTTCACATTGGCGCATGCGCAGTAGCTATTAATGATACAATCATGTTGAAATTGATATGGGATGATAAATTCGTCATCCCCCAACTATCATCCAAATTTGAGCGAGATCGCTTGAAATTGATAAGGGATGATCAAATTGTAATCCCCAAACTATCATTCAAATTAGAGCGAGATCGGAGGACTTGGGCGTGAGAAAATGATGCTTGGTTTAATTTACGTTTACGCATGCGCAGAGAGGGGTATTGATTCAAGAACGATAAAACTGATAGGGGACCGTCTACCCCCTAGCTTGCACATCCCCTGAAAATTTCATTCAAATCGGATGAAAACTGTGGAATATAAGCCTGTTACAAGGATTTCCGGACACACGACAGACAGACAGACACACATACACACACACAGACAGACAGACAGACACATAACCAAAGTTGTTAGAATGGTCTAAAATTTTGATTTTGGAGACCAAAAATTTTTTTTCCTCCCAAAAGTGAAAACAGTGCTATCGCTACCTTAGGTAAACTCAGAAGCAAAAATCCTGGTGGACCCTATGATAATTACGAATCACTAATATAAATATGAATATGATGTCCAACCCAACAAAATCCCTGACGAGGCCGGAAGGCAAAAGCGATAGGGCAAATCAATAATTTATTTATTTAGGGGTAAGCCTACAGTATTTGGAAGAAAAAATACAAATAAGAAAAAAAAGTCCAGTCATGCAGCATGACCCCATGATCGAATTTTTGAAGAAATCTTCGACATTTCAGATCTTCGACATGAGATTGGGTCTGCGTGCTAGTACGTACATAAATAGAACTTCTTCATAATTTCATGGCTGATATTTTCTAAGCCACAGTCAGTGTTAAAGCTACATCAAGTCCTAAAACAGTTGAGCGTAAAACATTAAAGAGAGCGACCGAGAGAATCTGAGGACGGAATATTTCACAGAGTAAACTCATCAGTTGTGATTACATTTTTTTTTTTTTTTTTTTTTAACACTTCCATAAGAGTAGTTCAATCTGAATTTGGACAATGTTTCATGCAAATAGGTATTACCGATTTTTACAACTAGCGAACGGCATTATTTCAATTTTTGACAGATTTTTCAAATTTGAAATTTTTGAAAACTTGACACATATTCTTATAGGAAATTTTACGCTGATTCCGAATATACCACATGTTAGTTTGCTGAAAAAATTATTTCGCACAACAAATCGAAAAAAATAGGGTATTTTGAAAATGTTGACTACATTTTTGAAAATTTCAACCCGAAGATTTAATCCGATCATGCTGGCCAACGAACTTGAACTTTCGTTTTGGGTCCTTAACATTTTAAAATTTGTTTGAAGTTTCTAGCACAATTCTACGGACAGTTATCGTCTGGAATGGCACATGCATACATACATACCTACATATATACATACATACAAATGCGTTAAACTTCAGAATATGATTCAGAATAGCCTGAAACGGATTTCTGCATAAAATGTTTTCAAAAATTCACATTCTACAAATTTTGAGGCGAGAGCAACTGCTTAATTTTCTTCAAAAATTCGCTAAAACAGGTCTTTTATAAGATAAAACAATAAATTATTTCCATTCATAGTCAAGCTATCAAGCTGAGAGCAATTTTATTTTTAACCACCGACACTGCCTGAAAAACTGAAGGTATATTTTCCAGGAAGATACCAAAAAGTCACAAAGGTAAATTTTTACCGCTTACACGGAAAAAACTCATGGATAGATATGTATTTTGGCAATTATTTATTGACAATATAATACAACGTAATTAAAATTAGATAGTTTTAGATAATAGAGGTAGATGAGCACTGAAATATGAAATGTAACGAGACCTTCTCGAACGATCAAGTTTGTCCCCCACCCCGGCCTCTACTTGGAACCGTTCCCTACAAGAAGAACTGTGAGTTCTTCAATTCCGTTCAACATGTTTCGTTGAGAGCAGTAGTCAATCCCTTAGTAAAAATGCAAATAAGTGGACGTGTAGGTCAGAATGAAGTGTATAGTTTGGTGGTCTGGATGCTCGCAAGCTCGCATCTCAAAAATACATAACATCAAGTAGTCAATCCCTTAGTAAAAATGCAGATTAGTTGGATATGTAGATCAGAATGAAGTGTATAGTTTGGTGGTCTGGATAACACGATCACATAACAGTTTAGAAACGTAAATGTGACTTTTCATTTGTGACTCATGTGCTGCTCCGCGTTGAACGGAATTGAAGAACTCACAGTTCTTCTTGTAGGGAACGGTTCCAAGTAGTTGCCGGGGTGGGAGCAAAAATCTACATTATATCAGATAGTCAAGCAGCCTTGAAGGCACTAGCTTCTTTCACCATTTCGTCGAAGCTGGTGTGGGAATGCTTGACTAACCTCAAGACCCTTGCCGGGAACAATAAGGTTACCTTGCTGTGGTGCCCAGGGCACCAGGGGGTGGAGGGGAATGAACAAGCAGACGCTCTTGCTAGGAAGGGTGCTGCTTCTCTCCCTGTGGGCCCAGAACCTTTTCTGGCCACTACGGAGACCTTTCTCCTCGGAGAGCTTTCTCCTCGGAGAGCTCACCAAATGGGAGAGTAAGAAGAGGACTGCCCACTGGCTTCACGTCAAGGGCCTGAGGCAGGCGAAACAATTTGTTCACTTCTCTAGGAAGAGAGCTAAGGAGCTGCTCAGCCTGGGGAGAAGAGAGCTACGTATGGTTGTGGGGCTCTTAACCGGGCACTGCCCACTTAGATACCATCTCCATAAAATGGGCAAATCAGACTCCACTCTCTGCCGATTCTGTGGGGCGGAAGACGAGACCGCGAGTCATGTGGTCTGCCATTGCCCTATGTTGGCAAGAAATCGCTTCTTGAATTGGGGCAGAACCTCCATCGATCCCCAAGACATTAAGATGGGGGAGATTAAGACTCTCCTCGCTTTTGCCAAAACGTGGTGGGGAAGGATCGACTTCCCAGCTGTGGCTGGCATTGGCGATATGGCGCCAAGCCAGACTGGGGCTGCGACCCAGTAACTTACCGAGTGTGGAGCACTCGGGCCCAGACAGTGCCTGATGGCTGGTAGGAGTGCCGGAACCAGGCAGATAGTGCTTGGTTTGGCAGGGCTGTCGGTATCGGGCAGACCTAGTGTCTGGGATGGGGAGGAGGCACGGCCTCCTTCTCCAGCTACAATAGGCCATTACGGCCTCAGTGGCTTAAAAAAAAAAAAAAAAAAAAAAAAAAAAAAAAAAAAAAAAAAAAAAAAAAAAAAAAAAAAAAAAAAAAAAAAAAAAAAAAAAAAAAAGTTGCCGGGGTGGGGGACAAACTTGATCGTTCGAGAAGGTCTCGTTGAAATATAACCACGCGTTTCTAGATTTACATGACGGCTAAAGACTGCATCGATACATGTATTATTTCTAGTGGTTGAGATCTAGTGGTTGTTCAATTCGAGTCCAAACTCTTCACACATGAAATTCTTCAAAACAATAGGTGAAATCACTCAAATTCGAATTGTTTTGATCACGACCACGCTTATTTTGTCATGACCCCCAGCCAAAAGACTGATTTTGGGATCTGTCAAAAAATATCTATACGTGGGCACTCCTGCATGGCATAATACACGATATGAGGAATATCCAATATATTAATATACTCCGCAACCCGCCCTACCAGAGTAGCTGACAGGCATAATATGCGGCGCTGCGGCTACCTCCTGCCTACACCAATGTCTAGAATACCTACTGTGGTGAAAACCACCCCCTCTTTTCAACAGCCCTTTTCAAGGCTACCAAAAAGAGGTAGACACAACACAAAAATATTTATAAGACGTCGAGTGATAACTCCGTCAAACAAAATATTTCACCAGAGAGAAAATACGAAATTCTCTCTCAAAAGTGAAATATTAACTAATAACATACAAGGCGACCTCCCTAGACACTTACTGGGCGAGAGAGATGCGACAAGTATCTCGAACCAAGTCGCCTTGAACGAGAAAACTCAAACAGAAAATCAAACGTCCTCTAAAACTAGCAAGGACAATTCAAACAAGCCTACTCGCCAATCAGAAACACTGATTACACGAGAGACAATAGGCGAACCAACCAAGAGGCGGCAAGCAACCACCTCTGGTCCAGCAGCCACCCCGGGGACCCCGTCTGAACAACGGACGCAGGGAAAACACCCGAGGTCCCCGTCTAAACTCAAGGTCGTCGGCTCCGCGACGGACGCTCGTATGCCACCCCCGGGGACCCCGTCGCAACGACGGACGTGGGGAAACCACCCCGGAGGACCAGCTCAGCTATCATACTCGCAGATACTGAGAAAACAATGTGCGAGCCAATGAGATTACACAGTCGAATTAACGAAATTAAGCGGACCAATCAGGAGGCGGCAGGAGGCGGCCACCTCCCTATAAATACCCCGCTCGGAGCCCTCCGAAATTCATTCCACTCTCCGCTCTCGACGACTACACTCAGAAGTACGAAGATTTCTACACGCTCTACGCTGACGAACCTTCTGCATCCCGAGTTCATCTCAAGAACAGCTTCCTACTGCTTTCTACAAGGCCTACCTTCTCTCCACACAGATCTCGCATTGGCATCTACGAGTCCAGTGATTATTCATCCTGCTCATTGCCCAACGTAGTTCATCTGTCAGGACGCCACCCGGTACATCTATCGATATTCTCTTTAGATCGTACGCCCGCTGGGACGTTCCTAGTCGTGTCGCCCGGGTTTCGTAGCACTAGGCTCGTCACCGACCGCTGTGGGCACGCCGGTAAATTACTCAGCTCATACGCTCTAATTTACCGTCCAAGGAAGTCTTTTTCAAGACTACAAGGTAGGACCCTGACATACGAGCAAAGGAAAGAAGCTCTGTCAAGCGAGTCCACCTTCTAAACCCTCTATTTCTATACATAGAGGCATCGAAACGAGCTAATAACTCGGATATTTCGATGGAACGTCGGCCGTCCTATTTCCTCATGCAAGGGGAGGTAGACCACGGCGCGGCCGGGCCTCTTAGCCCCCGCAGCGCTACCTACACGCTGCCCGGCCAATCCGCCGGTCCCAGCGACGGCTCAAGGCTCGATCCTCACGACGAGATCGCCTTCTCACCTAACGTATTCACGAAGGAAACGTTAGATCAAGCCTCACCTATACAAAAGATCGAGGATACCTTTCAGACCCGCTCGGAAGTCAATCATTATGATTCGACAAAGCTTTCCGAATATCCACTATATTCGACACAAGGCTACCCGGCCGATCCGAGTGTCAAATACACTCCAAATGTACAAAAAAGTCCAGTCATGCAGCATGACCCCATGAGCGAATTTTTGAAGGATATTACCGATTTTTACAACCAGCGAACGGCATTATTTCGATTTTTGACTGATTTTTCAACTTTGAAATTTTTGAAAACTTGATACATATTCTTATAGGAAATTTTACGCTGATTCCGAATATACCACATGTTAGTATGCTGAAAAAATTATTTCGCATGACAAATCGCAAAAAACAGGCTATTTTGACATTTTTTACTACATTTTTGAAAATTTCAACCCGAAGATGTAATCCGATCAAGCTGGCCAACGAACTTGAACTTTCGTTTTGTGCCCTTAACATTTTAAAATTTGTTTGAAGTTTCTAGCACAATTCTACGGACAGTTATCGTCTGGAATGACACATACATACATATATACATACATACATATATACATACATACATACATATATACATACATATATACATACATACATAAAAAAATGCGTTAAACTTCAGAATATGATTCAGAATAGCCTGAAACGGATTTCTGCATAATTTTTTTTCAAAAATTCACATTCTACAAATTTTGAGGCGAGAGCAATAGCTTAATTTTCTTCAAAAATTCGCTAAAAACAAAGGATACTTTTCAGTACCTCAACCAAGCTCAACATATTCCTCCTACAGATATAAATCTTAGGCCGGAATATTACAAAACGGCTCAGTACCAAACTGATCGAACCCAGCACCCACTATGCGAGCCCAATGCTCCACGCGGCTGCGACACGAACTATCTCTCAGTTCATCCCGCCAAGCAAGCTGACCTTGACGGTTTCGCTCACATTCCTTACAGGAATAACCCAGGGACTAACCCCGCATAATCAGAATATAAATGTCCCACTTGGTCTACCTACACCAAGTAAAACATATATAAATCCACTACAAATGGTGACCCCGCCTTTGAACAGGCTTAACACGGAGCATTTCGTTCCCTCTTATGAAGCTAGTGGATTTCAGGGAACCACTGCGGGCGTGCGACCCCCGCCGGGCCTCTACCCCCCACATCTCACTCAACAACCCTCTACACAAAGTGGCTTTCGAGCACTTTTAGAGGAGATGGGAGATTATCAAAAACCAATCTTCCAAAAGAAGAATATCGATCGTGCACTCGCCGAGTTCGATCAATACTGCGTGCGAAAACACCTGAGAACGCAGAACGAATGCTTCTCAGCTATATACAAGTGGGTACCAGAGGAAATGAGGGAAGCTATCGACTCAGCTTACCTCACGGCACCCCACGCACCTTATGAAGAGGCCAAACAGCGCCTACAGCGAGAATACGGGTTGTCCTTACAGGACAGGCTCCTCGCACTCGAGGACCCCGCATCTCTCGCCAAAAAACCCAGCACCAAGTACCACGAAATGTACTCTAAAGCTGTTGGGTACTTCTCAGAGGCTCTGATCACTCAAAAGTGGATCGAAACTCTACCCATCGAAGCACGAGGTATGGTCGCAGCTCAGCCTACCACGACCGGCCGGCTCGACCTAGCTGATACGCTACACGCGTACAAAACAGAGAATACCTCTCTCAACATACGAGGAGTAGAATCTACTCCGAAACACATGAAAACTGGTTTCAAAAAGGCCCTCTCACAACAAGCTGAGTTCAAACCCCAACCAGTAGAGAGTAGGCCTCACAAACCGACGGCCTATGTCTGTCGAAACCACGCACGTTTCGGTAGCGAAACTCGCAAATGTGCAGACCCAGAACACTGCACTTGGAAGGCAAACACTGCTTCCAAAACTAGCAAAAAGGCAGCGACTATAAGCCAGCCTAAAACCTGGGTTTCAAACGAAAATACTCAGAGATCGGTACAAGAAAGTACCGTTCCAACCTCCGACGTAGAGAGTTCGGAAAACGAATAACTGCCAGTGTATCTGAGCCTATACACCGGCAGTCTACTGAGTATAAAAGGCTTTTTTTCAAGTGCAAACTAAATGGCACTGAATTTCTCATCGACACGGGAGCAGAAGTGAACATTCTGCCCCACAATGTCACCAAAAAATTGGGCTTAAAAATTCGTAAGTCCAACGTAAAGCTCACAGCAGCTAACGGAGCCCCTATAGACACACTAGGGCGAGCTGACACGACAATTAACATCGGCCTCGGAGACATGACCACCGATTTTATGATCACGAAAGTTGATCTAGCGATCCTCGGTATACCATTCCTCGAGTCTTGGGATATCGGAATACGGGTCAAACATAAATACATTTATAAAGATAAAATAAAAAGCTATGCCGATCAAAAAATAGCTGCAGTCATGAACAAAAAATTCACTGACGAACAAATAGCAGCTACTATCCCTCATCGTGACAACAGCCCTCAACCAGAGGGCGTGCAAATCACGGAGGACGAAAACATTCGCTCTATCATTGAAAAATACAATGATAAAATGAGCAAACTTCAAGGAAAGTGGAAAAACAACGGGGTTTACCACCGTATAACCACGGATGGAACACCAGTACACTTCCGAGCAAGACCCATGGCGGGCGAAAAACGGGCTCAAGTCAAAAGTACTTTTGACAAAATGCTTTCCGAAGGCATAATTGCACCATCAGATTCCGAATGGGCATCCCCGTTACACTGTGTGCCAAAAAAAGACGGGTCATGGAGAATCACCGGCGACTACCGTTTCCTGAACGCGAAAACGAAGAAAGACGCCTACCCTCCTCCTCACATTCGCTCTTTCCAAGCGAATTTACATGATACACGAATCTATTCGACAATAGATTTAAAATCGGCATATTACCATATTCCGATGCACCCAGATGACGCTCATAAAACTGCAATTATTACACCTTTCGGTCTTTATGAGTTTAAGAAAATGAGCATGGGTTTGGCCGGAGCGGCTCAAACATGGCAAAGATACATGGACAGCATCATGCGAAAATTTGATTTCGCATTTGTATACCTAGATGACATCCTGGTGGCTTCTAAAAATTATAAAGAACACATGAACCACCTCAAACAAATTTTTGACAAGCTAGGGGAACACGGACTTCGAGTAGGTTTTGATAAATGCATTTTTTCAAAACCTACCGTCGATTTCCTAGGTTTCACTATCTCGAAAGAAGGGATAATTCCTAAACGAGATAAAATAGAAGCCATAGAACAATTTCCTAGGCCAATAGACGTACGAAGTCTACGCAGATTCCTAGGTATGTGTGGTTTCTACCGAGCTTGCTCAAGTAAATTCGCTCACACGGCACAACCTCTGTATGACTCCATTCAGTCAAACAAAAAAAATGACAAAACACCTATCGAATGGACATCAGAGAGAGAAAAAGCTTTCAACAGCTTAAAACAAGCAATGATTAAAGCTACATTGCATAATATCGCTCATCCACACCCTACAGCAGAGTGGAGAATAGTCTGCGACGCATCCGACACACACATCGGAGCGGCACTGGAGCAGGAAAGTACAGACAAACACGGCTCGAAATCTTACCAACCATTGGGATTTTTCAGTAAAGAAATTCCGGAACAATGGAAGAATAAAGCATCATTCGACAAAGAGATGTTCGCCGTTTACCAAGCTTGCATTCATTGGCACAATGACTTGGACGGCCGATCTTTTCATATTTGTTCAGATCACAAGCCTCTGCTAGGCACGATGCTTAAGAAAAATGCACATTTTTCTAAAATGAGATTAAGATGGCTAACATACATCTCTCAAATGACAAGTGACATTCGTCATATACCCGGAGAGAACAACGTCGTCGCCGACGCACTCTCCAGACCCTTCGATCCAGTTGAAATTCAAACAAAATCGATTTCAACCCAAACTGACGAGGGTCCACCCATAGCCGAAATTTCGCAAATTACGGCTGCAATAGAGTGCAATCTTCTACTGCACATTTCAAATGCACAAATTTGTTCTCCTCCTAACGCAGAGGACAAATTGAAACTCACACGAGTGGAATTCCCTCAAGGAGAAATTTGGTGTAACCTAGACCTAGGACACCCAAGACCTTATATTCCAAACGAAATAAGGCAAGAAATAATCAGCCAAATTCACAATTTGGGACACCCAGGTATACACTCTACAGTGTATAAAGTTAAACAAAGATATTTTTGGCACGGACTCCGTGCAGATGTCTCCAACTGGGTCCGAGCGTGCGAAACTTGCCAACGAGCAAAAATCACTCGCTCCGTGAAGCTCCCTTACTCCGAATTTGAAACGGCTAACAAATTTTCACATGTACACGTTGATATTACGTTACATTCTAATGATGGTCGATAGAGCAACGGGTTGGCTAGAGGCAGTCCCTCTTAACAACATCGAAACAGCCACGATCACAAACGCCTTTATCAATATTTGGGTAGCTTCAAAGGGCGTACCTAAATACATCACAAGTGATCAAGGCACACAATTCGAATCAGATCTATTTAATTCCATTATGGAACGTCTCGGAGTAAAACATACTCACACGTTACCATACAAACCGTCAACAAACGGAATGGTAGAACGCAGAAATAGATCTTTGAAAGAGGCTCTCAAAGCACAAAACGAAAATTGGCTCGACGCCCTTCCAAAAGTTCTACTCGCCATGCGTACGGCAGTAGACCCAGCAACGGAAACTACACCGTTCCAAAAAGTTTACGGAATTGACGTACCACTCCCAGGAGACATTTTCGTAACTTCTACAAACCTTTCTGAGCCTCTCTTTTTCCGGCCTACACATATTAAACATAATAATACGAAGTATGCCGTCAACATGCCCAAAAATTTGGATACATGTACACATGTCTATATCAGAGTGCCCACACAGCTCACCTCTCTGCAATGTCCTTACACGGGACCATTCAAAGTGGTTAAAAGAGATAAGTTTTCGGTTACAGTGCAAATTGGCGAACATACAAAAAAAGTTCCCAAACAGCAAATAAAACCAGCTTACACTCTAAAAACAGACGAAGCTGTGTCACTAAACAAAAATCAGGCAGAAAATAAGGAGGAGACTCCCCGAAAATCTGCCAGAAGGCACGTCCCCTCTACCAAATTCGACGAGAGGTGGGTGACTGCGCTCGAAACACCCCAGCCGGCGTCGTCGTTAATAACACGACGTCTTGGGGGGGCGCCTGTGGTGAAAACCACCCCCTCTTGCCAACAGCCCTTTTCAGGGCTACCAAAAAGAGGTAGACACAACACAAAAATATTTATAAGACGTCGAGTTATAACTCCGTCAAACAAAATATTTCACCAGAGAGAAAATACGAAATTCTCTCTCAAAAGTGAAATATTAACTAATAACATACAAGGCGACCTCCCTAGACACTTACTGGGCGAGAGAGATGCGACAAGTATCTCGAACCAAGTCGCCTTGAACGAGAAAACTCAAACAGAAAATCAAACGTCCTCTAAAACTAGCAAGGACAATTCAAACAAGCCTACTCGCCAATCAGAAACACTGATTACACGAGAGACAATAGGCGAACCAACCAAGAGGCGGCAAGCAACCACCTCTGGTCCAGCAGCCACCCCGGGGACCCCGTCTGAACAACGGACGCAGGGAAAACACCCGAGGTCCCCGTCTAAACTCAAGGTCGTCGGCTCCGCGACGGACGCTCGTATGCCACCCCCGGGGACCCCGTCGCAACGACGGACGTGGGGAAACCACCCCGGAGGACCAGCTCAGCTATCATACTCGCAGATACTGAGAAAACAATGTGCGAGCCAATGAGATTACACAGTCGAATTAACGAAATTAAGCGGACCAATCAGGAGGCGGCAGGAGGCGGCCACCTCCCTATAAATACCCCGCTCGGAGCCCTCCGAAATTCATTCCACTCTCCGCTCTTGACGACTACACTCAGAAGTACGAAGATTTCTACACGCTCTACGCTGACGAACCTTCTGCATCCCGAGTTCATCTCAAGAACGGCTTCCTACTGCTTTCTACAAGGCCTACCTTCTCTCCACACAGATCTCGCATTGGCATCTACGAGTCCAGTGATTATTCATCCTGCTCATTGCCCAACATAGTTCATCTGTCAGGACGCCACCCGGTACATCTATCGATATTCTCTTTAGATCGTACGCCCGCTGGGACGTTCCTAGTCGTGTCGCCCGGGTTTCGTAGCACTAGGCTCGTCACCGACCGCTGTGGGCACGCCGGTAAATTACTCAGCTCATACGCTCTAATTTACCGTCCAAGGAAGTCTTTTTCAAGACTACAAGGTAGGACCCTGACATACGAGCAAAGGAAAGAAGCTCTGTCAAGCGAGTCCACCTTCTAAACCCTCTATTTCTATACATAGAGGCATCGAAACGAGCTAATAACTCGGATATTTCGATGGAACGTCGGCCGTCCTATTTCCTCATGCAAGGGGAGGTAGACCACGGCGCGGCCGGGCCTCTTAGCCCCCGCAGCGCTACCTACACGCTGCCCGGCCAATCCGCCGGTCCCAGCGACGGCTCAAGGCTCGATCCTCACGACGAGATCGCCTTCTCACCTAACGTATTCACGAAGGAAACGTTAGATCAAGCCTCACCTATACAAAAGATCGAGGATACCTTTCAGACCCGCTCGGAAGTCAATCATTATGATTCGACAAAGCTTTCCGAATATCCACTATATTCGACACAAGGCTACCCGGCCGATCCGAGTGTCAAATACACTCCAAATGTACAAAAAACAAAGGATACTTTTCAGTACCTCAACCAAGCTCAACATATTCCTCCTACAGATATAAATCTTAGGCCGGAATATTACAAAACGGCTCAGTACCAAACTGATCGAACCCAGCACCCACTATGCGAGCCCAATGCTCCACGCGGCTGCGACACGAACTATCTCTCAGTTCATCCCGCCAAGCAAGCTGACCTTGACGGTTTCGCTCACATTCCTTACAGGAATAACCCAGGGACTAACCCGCATAATCAGAATATAAATGTCCCACTTGGTCTACCTACACCAAGTAAAACATATATAAATCCACTACACCTACTACTCAAGAGGCGCGTTCTACCATTGGGAGTTAATCCCGAGTCGGGAATTATCATTCAAAAACGGCAGTGAGATAGCAGGATTAATTCGTGACCCTCCGAGTTGTAACGGGCCCTATAGGAATCAGTCCTCACTGATCCGTAGGAGTTTCAGCACAAACTTTGAATCCTCAAAGCATTAATTTCTCGCAACCTGATATTACTTCGAGAGAGTTGAAGTCTAAACATCAAATAACTTTATGAACAACTACTGCGCATGTGCGAACGTGGAATTGACTTTTCTTCTCAGTCAAGCCGAGAGTTCCAAAGGGTTATGCGCAAGCGCATTTGATTTTTGTAATTCCTAGTGCTAGAACCCTTCTGGAATTCGAGAACGCAGAGCTGAACATTTCTGACATTTCCCGTTTTTTCCGGAACTATGGGAACCCGAATTCGAGGTCCATTAAGTTCGTTCTCAGTGACGGTTCTGACGAATCCAGGAACTATTCAGAACTGGAAAGAATCAATTCGGAACTGTTGGGTCCGCTTTCAACACTCCGAACGATGTCAAGACGTCTATGGAACGACGTCCTTACGTTAGAGTTCCGAGAGTTCCAGAAAAATCTGGGACTTTCGAAACCTATCTAACACTGCAAACGACAAAGCTCAACTGCACTTGCTCAGAACCGTTCGGAATTGGCAAAATTTACGAAGAGAACGAAACTATAGAGTTATGCGGTATACGAATTATCATCGTTCCGTAGTCTTGAGATCGTAAGCAGCGTTGAAAGCAGTTCCAATAGTAGATTCGTTCCAGTCATGAAAAAGTTTCGACGTTTGCCAAAATAACCGCTGAAATTGGACTTCTGCTGCCGTTCAATGATTAAGAGGATTAAAACCCAGATAATCCCCAAAACTTCACTGCACACAAGTAGATGAATAGAACCGTAAGCGCGCAAACTTAAAATCCACAACGCTTGAACGGAGCAGTGTATATATATATATATATATATATATATATATATATATATATATATATATATATATTTATATATATATATATATATATATATATATATATATATATGTTTGATTTGATTTTAAAAAAAAAAATGAACAAGGTAGGCTACCTATTGTCCGGTTTCCGTCTCAGAATTACAAACCCCTTTGAACTCGCAGAAAAAAAAAGAGACCGGTCAGATTTTTTTCATTACCCACCTATTTCAATCACATCTTTATTTTAAATATATGTATATATGAGTAGGGCTCGGCATTTTGCATATTTGTTTTGCAATATGCCCAAGCTGTAAGAAGCCCAAATTTGCCTTATTCAAGTCATTTTATCGCTCTAAATTTAAATTTGTCGTGCATATATTTGCAGTAATGGGCATTTCTTGACAAAAGCCATTACGCCATTAAACCATCAAGCCAGATTATTATTTAGAATACATTTTTTGCCATGAAATTAATAGTTAGACATTTCTTCGAACTCAAAAAGCTCAAATTTCAAAACAATTCAACATTATACAATACGGCAATTTACGAAAATTCACCATACGATCATGCTGCATGACTGGAACTTTTTCCTTCCCAGTGCGAAAATGCAATTGAAGAGTCTAAATCCTGACCTCAACTGTAAAAACCCGACCAACTATGGCTTATCCTTGGATTTAACGCATATCCTTGGATATTGGATATCCTTGGATTCTATCGTATCACAATCTTGACTTCCAGGTAAGTCGGTTGTAGAACCCCGTAGTTGATACTCTCACCCTGTTATTTAGGTATATGTTCTCCTAAAAATATCTTTCGCCCAGATTTGGGCTTCACAAACCTTTACGGCCTTACCACACCTCCACTGGGTAAAGTTGCACAAACGGGTGTGGTTCGGGATGTATAAAATCCGGTGTAAAAGTTGTATATGATTGTATAAAAAATTACCAACCAGCAAATGATAATCATAATAATAAAATACTAGTAACTACGTACTGAAACGACTTTTTTTCTTTTTTCGTTGCCCCCTTTCCCCACTTTTATTCAATTGTTAAACTATCGTACACGTATTTTGGTAGCATATTTTCGCGCACGTGTACAAATGAATGGCTTGGGCATCTTATACGTGCATATTTTGAGGTTTTATTTTGGATATATTGCCGAGCTCTACTTATAATCCATCAAACTTGCTATCTCTAAGAAACACTTCTGGGTCTGATCTACATACCAGTCAATTCTTAAGTTACCCATTCGTTGAAATCCGTCCTAATCTTTATCTATACGCTTTATGTGTTCTAGTTCTCGATGAGACAACACAATGCACGTTTCCTGCTATTCCTGGAATATTACCTATTAGAAGTAATGAGGAATTCGTCTGTTCACATAAGATATAATATATTTGAGTTGAACATAATATTTGTGGAGGCGACTCTGCTGAGATAAAGAGTCTCGCCTTCTATCAACAAGTAAACAATTGGGTCTGTGGACGGAGTACTGTGGCGGGAGGTGATAACACAATGTCTCTCAAACTATTATTTATTCTACTTGCCATATGAAATTTATAAGAATTTCAGCTCTTAAAAAGTTCATTGTAGAGACCTATTGATGGATTTTCGATCCTTATTTACCTACCTCACTGGAGGCCACTCAAAAATCTTTTTCGTAAAATAGATTAATTGGGCAAATATACTGAATGATTGTTATAGTTTGGTAGTCTGCTTGCTCGCAAGCTCGCATCTCAAAAATAAGAAATATCCTAAATCAATTCTATTGGTAAAATATAGATTAGTAGTAGGGGATAGTCGGGTAAGAGTGCGCGGGCGACTAAGACTGCGCACAGCTTTTTTTCGATGTTGGCAGCAATGATTCGCTGGCAGAAGTTATGTTTTAGTTTTAGTCACTCAAAGGTTTTAGCTTGGCCTTGTGAGTGCAAGTTTCCCTCCAGTTTTCGTCTTAGTCCGACAACTCATTGCTGTTTTACAGGTAAGAATGTGTTTGGTATGCTTCTACTATAATATTTTCACTGTAATACTTAGTTGATACTGTTTATGGTTATTAGTCAAAAGTGTTGAACTTTATATCACTGAAAAGAGTATTTTATTACAAACACGCCGGCATGGCGTAGGCTGTGAATGGAAAATTTAGGGTCAAAATATTGAGGGGTTATGTTTTTGTAAGTAATGGAGGGTAAGATTGCGCATAGTGAGGGAGGCCAAGAGTGCGTAACATTTTTCGTGCGCAGTCTTACCCGCCTCCATTAGGATCTCTTGGTTTTCTTTGCACCATTGCATTATTGTATTAGGGTTTCATCTGCCTATCTTTTACATTTGATCTAAGGTTTATCTGTCTATATTTCACATTGAACTATGGGGAAATACACATTGGGACATTTTCATGTGTGTTTTCTTATTGTATTTATTACTAGGCAGATCTCACCCGTGCATTGCACGGCGGGGCGTACAGATCAATTAAATGGGCCATAAGAGAAACCGCCCACCCGTGGGTACTTAATTGAATTCGCGATCGTGTTGACTCATTGTTCCGACACCCGTGGGTACTTTATTGAATTCGAGCCAGGCTACATCACCTACCCCCCTGCAGACTCGTATGCAAGCTCTAAGAGCCACTCAGCTGATCCGGACCCTGGGCATCGTCACGTAAATGTGCTAAAGAGACTACATACGAAATTACAGCTTCCTAGAGTGTAAAACATAGAAATTAGCTTTAAGAGCCACTCATCTGATCCGGACCCTGAGCATCGTCAAGTACCTAAATGTCCTAAAGAGGCTACATACGAAATTACAGCTTCCTAGAGTGTAAAGTATAGAAATTACCTATTAAAATGATTTAGCCACCGCTTCACAAATCAAACCGTTCTCGCAATATTTGGATCACCTGCTATGAATCAAATCATCGAAACACCAGCTCAATGAAATCATCAGAAATTAACAAGCGGTGGCAATCATGTTCACAATATCAATTATTGAGAATATCACCTGTGTGTAAACAATAATTATTTATATAACCATGCTCATAACTCAGGTTGTTGGCCACCCACTTCGTATTAGTAACGTATTATGGTTGGATAAATCGTGGGATGAAAAACGACGAAGTACCATTTGCCTAGCAACGACTCGGTTGTAAGTGGAAATCATCAAAATATTTTCGTGACTTTTTTTAGTTTATGTGCCATAGCAAAGACATATAGAAAACAGTTGATTGTTCTCTACGCAACACAGTGAGTCTATTTTATCTCTGTTCTACTAAATGCGCACTCTTGGCCGACCTAATGCGCACTCTTACCCTCCAGGGCGGCTAAGACTGCGCATGTGTAACTTTTTTTTTTAAATTAAAATATATGTAACCTTAAGTCAACTTTTGAGTTTTAAATATTTTCTAGTGGTCAACAATTAGTTAAGGAGTCTTATGATCTATTTCTTGTTTTTCTATTACCAAAATACACTGACTTATAAAAAATCTAAGCTTAAGTGCGCACTCTTACCCGACTCTCCCCTACAAATAGATTAGTAGCCTTCCGTTAACCGGGAAGTACCTTTTTTATCATTCAACATTCGGATTTTTTCTATTTGTCCAGAGAACCCACCTCCATACTTTCTGCGCAATGTCCAAGTAACGTTATCTTTACTAGAACATCATCTGATAAATCTATGTGAAAGCCCAGGCCTATATGGCCGGAAATCTGCTTCTCCTATATCATAAGCATCCACAATGGAGTATTGAATATAATATAAATTCTTTTCGGGGTTGAGTTTCTATACCCAAGAGCTAGCTACTGTAGAGAAATCAGCTTAAAATGATCGTTTTTGGGGATTTAAAAAAATCAGAATAGGTGAAAAAAACGTCGTTTTGAGCACAATTTTTGCCTCTTTTCCCATATCAATTTCAACATAATAGCTATACTGCGCGTGCGCCTATGTGAAATCCTTGAAACGACCTTAATTTCCACTCATTTCATCAGATTTCGATAACATTGTCGGAAAATGCGCGGGTTAGGTTGTTGATGGCCCCCTATCAGTTTCATTGTTGCCAAAGAAATACTTTATTCTGCGCATGCGCAAACGTAAATTCCATCATGTTCCATCTTTTTACTCTCTAGTTGTTCGAGTTCGCTTAAATTTGGATTGCAGGTGGAAGAAGATGATAGGTAAGCGAGTAAACTATGTGCCACACCCAACTTGGCAGATGTTTCATTTTTTTCTTAGATCCGACTTTTAATAATTTTGCACGCTCATCTTCGATAAAATCGAAAATCCCGCGTCGGTAATCCACAGGTTCAGCAAACGCGATATAGCGATACCTTGATTGCTTAATCGATAGCGGTGGCGGCAGGTTGGTCAGACCGCTTGGAGCCTTCGCGTAAAGTGAATACGCGGACCGAAGGCAAATCAATGGAGTTCCAGAAACGCTTGCTGTGCGCGTTTCCCGAGCCCCCACCCCTCGAAAAACGTAGAAAGCTATCAAAACAATGCGTTATTGTACAATTGTACCTAATCTTAGTATTTTTATTTTTTTAACGTACTATTACTCTGATACGAGTATTATTTATTTTAATGAATTCAGGTTGAAAGACCAGTCCAGTCGTTGGGCGTAGATGTATATTGGGAGCTACATTGCAGTCCTTATAGCTACAGTTGGTTCAAAAGTGAACATTTTGAGCGACGTTTCGGTGCCGATGATGGTCACCCTTGTCAAGCTCAGCGAGTGAACGTGTTTACATCACTGTCTGGTAGGTACATTTTGCGTGAGGTGACCATCATAAAACAGGTTTTGTTGAAGTATGGGTCTGCACCATGGACAAAACTGAGTTAGGTAATGTAAACATTGGCTTCCACCTGAAGCTTGTATAACTTTTAGCATCTCTCTTCGATATCTGGAAAAAAAAACTGTGATTTGAACCATTTCTAATAGCTACAAGTGACTAAAAGGTGCCACCATCACAGAACAGTCCAACAAATATCAATAAAATAATGGGGAAGAACCTAACTCAGTTTTGTCCATGGTGCAGACCCACACTTCAACAAAACCTGCTTTATGATGGTCATCTCACGCAAAATATACCTACCAGACAGTGATGTAAACACGTTCACTCGCTGAGCTTGACAAGGGCAAAGACTTACAACTACTGGACTGCTCGCGCCCATGAGTTGCGGTGACCGAGTTTCGGTCCGGCTGCGTTCAACGTCGCGTCTCAAATGGTGGGCTAGCGCGGCAGCGCTTAGCATGGGCGAGATAGGGAAAAACGCGACGCCCGGTCACTCGAACTAGATTTGCAGCAAGGGAAAATTTTTTTTTACTGAATGGCCTTCTGATCCATATTTCTGAATAGATTCTCGAACTTTTGATACTAAAATTAACTACTTTTAACCAGGGGTTTGCTGTAAAAAGAATAGTTAGTTGAGAGTTTCGTTAAAAAAACCTCATCGCTCGCTATATTTCTTAGATTTCTAGACATGAACATTTATTTTCGACCCAGTAGGCTTTTTGTTGGTGTACAACAGTAATGTTTAGATATTTTCAGACTAAAAAGAATTATTTATGAGCGGTATTTTTGTCTTAAATTAAAGTAAAAAATTTGAATCTTAGAACTTAAACATTGACGTTCGCTTAAAAATGTTGGATTTCTAGGCAAGAATGTTAACTAATGGGCCAATTCGGGCCAAATTCGGAAATCAAGTCGGAAATTCAATTTAAATTAACATGGGTCTTGCATTCTACAATACCGTTTAGTTACTGTTAATTATACCAATAAATGTTTTCGCCAAATGAAATGATTTATCCATAGAAAATAAAAATAAACCGTTTCAGAGGTAATAAAACGAAAACCAATTTCTGCAATCGAATAAGAGTATCTAAATATACAACAAGTTGTGAAACTTTTTGTATTTTCTCTTAGAACTAGATTGACGTTGTAACACAGCATTATTGGGTCGAACGGCAGCGCGGCGCGCGACTTGGTTTTGGCGCGGCGAACATTGTCCAGCTTCTTTCGAGACGGATTATGGGAAAACCAAACACTTTATAAAATAATTTTTGGAATAAAAGTTGTAGATCAACTAATTAGCTACAACTTTCTCGCTGGAAGTTTGTTTCTGTCCTAAAAATAAAAAAAGTTTACTCTTAGTAACTTTTTCATGTCCCGCTTTAACAACACTTATATGTTTTACATTATTAAAAATTCATATGCGTGATAAAATAAAAAGTATTTATACTGTCAGATTCCGTAGTTCATGCAGATGAATAATATATAAATTTTAGTAAGATTCAACCACGGTAGTGAGGTCCAGGAGTGTGTAAACGACAGCGCGTTCAACGCCAGAAACCGCCCGGCGGTCTCAGTAGCCCACCATTTGAACCCACACTGGTCCCGTTCGGACCGTTTTTCGCTCACCTGGCGATCACTCCAGTAGTTTTACCTCGCTGGACAAGGGTGACCATCATCGGCACCGAAACGTCGCTCAAAATGTTCACTTTTGAACCAACTGTAGCTGTAAGGACTGCAATGTAGCTCCCAATATACATCTACGCCCAACGACTGGACTGGTCTTTCAACCCGAATTCATTGAAACACCCACCGAGTCAACTCAACTACTTATTATTTATTTTATACATATTGGTATAGCCTACAATGAACGAGTCGATGAGGCGGCCAAAAGAGCGTTACGTTAGGGTTCAAATTTGGATTATCCGATGCCGAAAGAGGAATTGTATGTAATAACTAAGCGAGAACAGGAAGACAAGTGGCGAAAATGTTATGAACAAGGCGAAGCGGGATCATTTTATAAGCAATTGAATCCAACACTAAAGAGGTCACCGTAGTTCAAAAGGGTTTACAGATCGAAACGGTTTATACGCATGTTATGCAGGTTGCGAACGAACAATGCTATCTGCCCACTATATTTACATACAATTAACCGTCGAGATGCTGCAGTTTGTGATTGACGTTATTTGAGAGGTGATTCAGAGCACATTTTTATGGATTGTCCGTTTTACCAAAGATCGAAGGATACTATGTTCAATAATATCAGGGCAAAAACAACCAGCCCATTCAATTACTGCTTCTTACTGTTCAGTCGAAATATTGATGTATGGGATGATTTGTTCAAATTTATTGAAGAAAACAGTCAGTGTGAATTTGATTTAAGTTAACAGATTGAATTGGATGTAACTAGTATTTTATATTATGTTCATGTTTATTATGATTTTATATTTTAGATCTTGATTTGATATTGTAATAGACTTCAGTGGTTGCTTCTCTCCCTGGACATGTGTTTCTGGTGGTAACGTATGGTTGTTATGTTACCACGTTTTAAAAAAGTTGTTGTTAAGTTTGTGTTAGAAGAAAATTAATACAAATTGTTTTCTCCGTGTTAATTCGTTGATAAATAATTACATTTGGGGGCTCGTCCGGGATCAATATGTCCAATCGTCGTGGATCACGTGCTGCACCCAAGAGAACCATTTCTACACGTCGAACTGCTGCAGCTATTGAAGATGAACCATTGTCAAACACTTTGAGCGATCAAAGATTGGATTCTGATGGACGAAGAGTTCTAGATTCAATCCAGCAGCAGTTATTGGAATGCAGGGAACGGATTCGTCAGTTGGAACAGGAAAACACAGAGTTACGGAGAGTTGGGCCACCAGCACCCTTACAGCCTGATCCCTCTATATTTCCGCAAGTTGTAACAAATGTCTCAGGGGAAATGTTGCCAACACCAACCAAATCTATTGCTCAAGAAAGTAATGCTGCAGATCAGTTGTTGGATGTTCAACTGCAATTGGCTAGCTTGAGGCAAAAACCTATTTCTCATGAAGGTGCTCTTATGCTGTATGAAGGGAAAACATCATGGGAGGATTATGCAGGGCACCTAGATTTGGTAGCAGCAGCCAATGGTTGGTCATTGGAAAGAAAAGGCCAGAAACTCGCCAGCGCACTTTGTGGACCAGCCCTAGGTGTGGTGCTTGCTACTGTTGCCCCAGAACAGAGCTTGTCGTTTGATACTCTCAATACAGTTTTGAAACGCAGATTTGGCCAACAGCACTTATCTCTGAAATTGCAAAGTGAGTTACAATCGAGGCAGCAAGGACCAAGTGAGTCCCTATCCGAATTTGCTATGGACATTGAGCGCATTGTCCATCTCGCAACTCCTGATTGGCCCGAGCGATGTCGAGATGAAATAGCCCTACACACCTTCCTACGGGGTTTGCGAGACCAAGGAGCAAAGAAAATCTTATCTTGCTATGCACCTATTACTCTTCAGGATGCGTTAACTCGAGCTCAACTGATGGAAGGTCAGAGTTCCAGTAAGGAATCCTCGAATATTGAGCCTGAGTGCTGGGGGTGCAACCAAAGAGGTCATATTCGTTCAAAATGCCCTCACAGTAAGAAACCTTCAGGACAAGAACTAGGGAGGCTGCCACCGGAAAACTGATTGGAGCCTTGGGAATGGGCTACGCCAGGGCTCCTAAAGATAGTGGCCCATACGCAATAATAAAGAGTGCAAGAACCATGGGAGAAGCATTATTTGTTGAAGCCAAGATTGGTAAGCAAGGTTGCTTCCTGCTAGTTGACACAGGAGCCACTGTGTCCATCTTACGCCCTGATGTAGCCAGAAGAAGTAATTTACCTCTACAAACATCTCGTTTTGCCTATTTAAAAACAGCATCTGGCCAGGAAATGGAGATACACGGTAAGTGCTCCACATCAATTCAGCTAGGAAAGAGAGATTTAACCCATCCCTTCCTGGTTGCTAAAATCAGGGATAAAGCTATCCTTGGTTTAGATTTTCTTCGAAGAGTGAACGCCTGTGTCCATTTGGGCAGGTCAAGTTTACAAATCCAAGGGGTTGAGATACCGCTGAGGAAAAGATGGCAATGTGCTGAACAAGCTCTACACCTCCGAGGGTATCAATTTTCACAGGAGGACATGCAAACTTGTCAACTCCAACCTACAGTGTCACCCCCAGATTGGATACATAAAGCTTTGTCACAATCTGATTTGGTTCCAGACTCTCTTGAATGGAGAAAATTATTCAGATTATTCCAGAGATGTCAAGATGTGTTTGCTTCAGAAGGCAAATTAGTGGGGCGCACACACCTGGTACAGCATGCAATCGACTCCATGGGCATCGCCAGTAGTCCTTGTACCAAAGAAGGATGGCACTACGAGATTTTGTGTGGACTTTTGAAGACTTAATAAGATCACAAAAAAGGATTCATATGTGCTGCCTTGCGTTCAGGACCTGCTGGATGCTCTTCGAGGGTCTGCATGGTTCTGTGTTCTGGACTTGAAAAGTGGGTACTGGCAAGTAGAAATGAAGCCGGAAGTCAAAGAAAAAACGGCATTTACCATCTATGGTAAAGGATTATGGCAATTTAAAGTTATGCCATTTGGCTTGACGAATCCCCCAGCAACTTTCCAAAGACTGATGGAAGCAGTTGTCCCACAGGAACTTGCCCTGACGTACCTGGATGATTTGATCATACATGGACCAGATTTTGATGTCGTTCTCCAAAAACTTGAACAAGTTCTGCAGTGTTTACAAAATGCAAATCTGCAAGTAAATCCAAAGAAGTGCAGTTTCTTCAAACGAGAGACCAAGTATTTGGGCCATGTAATATCTAGTAAGGGAGTACAAACAGACCCTGATAAGACAAGAGCAGTTGCAGAGTGGCCAATACCAAGAGATAAACGAGATGTTCGCAGTTTTTTGGGCTTCTGTTCTTACTACAGGAGATTCATTAGGAACTTTGCTGACCTAGCTAAACCGCTTACCTTGCTCACTCAGGGAGAGGTTCCATTTGAATGGAGTAGATCCTGTGAGTCAAGTTTTATTCAGCTAAACGAAGTAATGACGTCTGCTCCGATACTAGCATTTCCAGATTTGGCCAAGACCTTCATATTGGATTGTGATGCGAGTGCGCATGCAGTTGGTGCAGTATTGTCCCAGGAGCACAATGGGAATGAACATGCTGTTGCGTATTTCAGTCAAACCCTCACCAAACAAGAACGCAACTATTGCACAACTCGGCGAGAGCTATTGGCATTAGTTCGAAGTATAGGCAATTTTCACCAATTCCTATATGGTGAATCGTTTTGCTTGAGAACGGACCATGCAGCCCTCACATGGTTAGCCTCTTTTCACCGCCCTGAAGAGCAATTGGCACGATGGCTTGAAATGCTCCAGAGCTATAATTTTGAAATAATCCACAGGTCTGGATCAAAACACACAAATGCTGATGGGTTGTCTCGCCGTCCTTGTGGAGAAAATTGTAAGTACTGTGGACGTAGGGAGCGAATAGAGAACACCCCCAGAGATCCAAATGGTTCAAATACTTCTTGAAGACAACAATTTTCAAGAAGACCCAATGATAAAACAAGTTGTAACATGGATAAAAAAGGGGAAACGTCCAGATAACGAAGAGCTCTCAAATGCAGATCCGAAAATCAGACAACTCATCCATCGATGGGACTCCCTTGAGCTGAATGAAGGAAAGCTATATCATTTATGGATAGAGAAGACAGGTCATACAAAAAAACAGCTCGTGGTTCCACAAATACGTGTTCAGCAAGTTTTGAAATCGTGTCATGATAGTCCAACAGGGGGTCATTTCGGATTCTGGAAGACCCTGGCCAGAGTCAGACAGACCTACTTCTGGATAGGCATGACATCTGATATACGTTCTTGGTGTCGAACTTGTCAGTTATGCAGGAAATTCAAAGGACCAGGACGCACCTACCCAGCACCCCTTCAACAAATGACTGTAGGAGCTCCTTTTGAGAGGTTAGGAGTAGACATTCTGGGGCCATTCCCGAAGACTCGGAGAGGAAACCGATATGTCCTTGTGGCGGCTGACTACTTCTCCAAGTGGCCAGAAGCAATTGCACTCCCCAATCAAGAGGCTTCAACGATAGCAACAGCACTAGTAGAACAGATTTTTAGTCGCACTGGTGTACCCTTCGAAATCCACACGGACCAAGGACGGAATTTTGAAGCATCCTTGGTAAAGGAGGTAGGAGAAGTTCTAGGGATGCATCGGACACGCTCCACAGCCTTACACCCTCAATCGGCTGGACTGGTGGAACGTTTAAATCGCACTTTGACTAAACATCTAGCCATGTTTGTTAACAAAAACCAAGATGACTGGGATGAGAAGATTCCCTTATTCTTGATGGCTTATAGATCAACACCACATGGGACGACTGGCTTCTCTCCTGCACAGGTGGTCTATGGAAGAGATCTCCATTTACCCGTAATCCTGATTCGCCCTCCTCAACTATCTAAAGCCTTAAATACTAGGTATGCCTTAGAGCTGAGAGAACGCCTAGATCAGATACGAACATTTGCAAGAGAAGAAGCACAAATTAAGATGCGCACCCAGAAAGAAACCTTTGATCGACGGGCCAGAGCACCACTACTCCAGGAAGGTGATTGGGTATGGGTTTATGAGCCAAAGAGAACTAGAGGACTCAGCCCGAAACTCCAACCTATGTGGACTGGGCCATGGGTGGTTAAGAAACGACACAATGAGGTACTATTTGAAGTACAAATGGGTAGGAAGACCCGTCGCCTCCATGCCAATCGCTTGACGAAAGCAGAAGTGCGACCTGAGGACAGGTCTCTAGAGAAAGGGGGAGCAGTGTAATAGACTTCAGTGGTTGCTTCTCTCCCTGGACATGTGTTTCTGGTGGTTACCTATGGTTGTTATGTTATCACGTTTTTAGAAAAGTTGTTGTTAAGTTTGTGTTAGAAGAAAATTAATACAATTTATTTTCTCCGTGTTAATTCGTTGATAAATCATAACAATATTATAATTTTGTTTTGCTGATTTATGTTATGAACGATTTTTATATTTCATAATCTATATGTTTCGGAAACCATGCCAATAAAGGGGGGGAAAACCTTAGTATTTTATCTTATTTTGATTTTCGTACGGCGATCCATCCCACAAGAAGAAACGACTAATTTCCATCCCTTTTTCCCCGTTTAATTATTTGTTACATAACCCCCTTTATCGCATGGATAGACATTATAATTTATTTGCTGTAGTAAATCATTGCCTTGATCATCTAAATTGGATGAAAACTGTAGAAAATAAGCTTGTTACAAGGATTTGGGGACACACGACAGACACACACACACACACAGACAAGGGACCAAAGTTGTTCAGAATGGTCTGAAACGTAAAATGCAAGTGGAAATTTTGATTTTTGGAGACCAAAAATTTTTTCTCTTCCGAAAGTGAAAACAATGCTTCCTCTACCTTTAGGTAGACTCTTTAGGGAACTTTAGGTAACTTCTTTGACCAATGCATAAAATTTCGCACGACGATATTACCTGAAGACTTGTCTGAATTTCGATTGGGTCGACTAGGAGTGTGTGATCCGTGCTTACATCAAATTAAGATTATATCATTTTGAAATCCATAGATTCAAGGGAACTCACCTTAACGGCATCCATGATTCAGCCAGCTGAAGGTATTACCCTGAAATCAAAACAATAATTGAGTATAGTGAAATTGAATTTTGTACACACAAACACGTACACACACACACACACAATGACACGAATGGAATACAAGGGGTATCCCGGCTTAAGTTAATCAAACTCTGTGAGATGATTCTAGAGCTCCTTTCTGATCGAAAGTTCCTCGCGAAGACTTTTAGCGAATTTTTGAAGAAAATTAAGCTATTGCTCTCGCCTCAAAAATTGTAGAATGTGATTTTATGCAGAAATCCGTTTCAGGCTATTCTGAATCATATTCTGAAGTTTAACGCATTTTTTTATGTATGTATGTATGTATATATGTATGTATGTATGTATGTATGTATGTATGTATGTATGTATGTATGTATGTATGTATGTGTCATTCCAGACGATAACTGTCCGTAGAATTGTGCTAGAAACTTCAAACAAATTTTAAAATGTTAAGGACACAAAACGAAAGTTCAAGTTCGTTGGCCAGCATGATCGGATTACATCTTCGGGTTGAAATTTTCAAAAATGTCAAAATAGCCTGTTTTTTGCGATTTGTTGTGCGAAATAATTTTTTCAGCATACTAACATGTGGTATATTCGGAATCAGCGTAAAATTTCCTATAAGAATATGTATCAAGTTTTCAAAAATTTCAAAGTTGAAAAATCAGTCAAAAATCCAAATAATGCCGTTCGCTAGTTGTAAAAATCGGTAATATTTGCACGAAACATTGTCCAAATTCAGATTGAACTACTCTTATGGAAGTATACCTATATTACCAATCCTAGAACCATGCTGTTTAAGGCTAGAACCATGCTGTAGATAGAATTTGATTCCATGTTTGTCTATCAAAATCATAAACTAAAATTTCTCTACACGATCAATAGCGACTGAAACGTCGAAGATTTCTTCAAAAATTCGCTCATGGGGTCATGCTGCACGACTGGACTTTTTTTATGTATGTGTCATTCCAGACGATAGCTGTCCGTAGAATTGTGCTAGAAACTTCAAACAAATTTTAAAATGTTAAGGACACAAAACGGAAGTTCAAGTTCGTTGGCCAGCATGATCGGATTATATCTTCTGGTTGAAATTTTCAAAAATGTAGTCAAAAATGTCAAAATAGCCTGTTTTTTGCGATTTGTTGCGCGAAATAATTTTTTCAGCATACTAACATGTGGTATATTCGGAATCAGCGTAAAATTTCCTATAAGAATATGTACCTATCAAGTTTTCAAAAATTTCAAAGTTGAAAAATCAGTCAAAAATCGAAATAATCGAAGATTTCTTCAAAAATTCGCTCATGTGGTCATGCTGCATGACTGGACTTTTTTTTTTTAAACGCTTTGTTTTCGAGTAATTTAATTTCTAAGATTTTTTTCTAGTTTTATACCATACTACATTAAAACGCCCAAAACTCCCCTTAACATCACTTTTGAACTAAAAAAGTTCCAGTCGTGAAGCATGATCGTATGTGCGACTTTTTGTAAATTTGGTATCGTACTAGATCATGTTACATTGTTTTGAAAATTAAGGACTTTGAGGGAAAAGAAATTGCTAGTTACCAATTCTATGGCAAAAAACCCGTCTTAAATAATATTCAGCGATTCAAAAAAAGGAATTTTTGATTTTTAACTTTTTTGGAGTTTTAATCAATTTTTTAATATAATTTAAGTAATTTTCAACATAATTTTGCATATACATTTTTTAATGTTCTATTTTATAGTTAATAAACTTTATTTGAGCAATATTCTGCTAAAATATATATATATATATATATATATATATATATATATATATATATAATTATTTGTTGGAAAAAAATTTAGACAGATATATAGAACGAAAGAATTGTTTCTGATATTTCGAAAAATCTTGTTCACAGAATAGAGAAGTAAATTTAACTTTCGTAGGTGGTCCCTGGTAGCTTGAATCGTAATCAATGAATCCCATGGCCGTGATTGTAGTAGGCGTCATTTTCAATCATTCAAATTGAGGCCAGGTGGTCGGTTTGCTCCAAGTACCCACCGGTGAGCCCTTTCCGATTGTTGCAACAGACGATCATTGGCCGCATCTGGCATTTTTCGCAACACTTTCACTCCAAAGCACTCATCAAAAGATGCATCATGAGATCGTGCATGGACTTTAACTGGAAGTGCTCTGGGTTGATGAACTGAGGCCCTGTGATTGTTCATACGCAAATTCAGGGTTGTGGCTTTTCCTACGTAAAAAGCTGGTCCATTTTCGCATTTCTTGCATATCAGCTGATAGACACAGTTCTTCGACTGGCATTCTGCATATCCTTTACATCTGTAGGTATGTGATGTATTGGCCGAGGTGAAAGTAGGCTCATCAATAACCAAATTGCACAACTTGCACCTAGGACGCCTACATGGAAATAATCCGTTTTGAAGTGGCTGCGAGGGCTGTGATTGTGGATGGCGATGGGACAAAATGTTCCCTATATTCTTGCCTTGGCGGTAGGCCACTCGCGGTGTTTCACGGAAAATTTCTCTTGTCTGCGGGCTCGATGTTAGAACTGATTGGAGTTCCCGAAGAATTCCATTGATTTTTTGAGCCCCGAAGAAGAAGGTTGTCACCAGCGAAGGCCTGTCCGTTGATTCTCGTGAACTATGTTGGTAGTTGATTTGGGCTGGGACGATTCTACGACGCACAAAGTTTTCTGGATAACCTCTCTCCAACAACTTGTTTCTTAAACCAGACAAATATCCCTCCAGGTTCTCTCTTTGGTTGCAAATTCGGTGGCCTCTGATGGAAAGTGATCTAGGGATCGACCGCTTGGTATGTGGGGGATGGCAGCTAGTGTAATGGAGATACAGCTGTTTGTTCGTACTTTTCACATGTACTCCTGTGACGAATTCTCCATTGGTCAGTGTGATGTCAACATCGAGAAATGTTGCCACCGTTCTGCTGTATGACCATGTGAATGTTAAATGGAGAAATCTCCATTCTCCATTGAAATCCGTTGTGAGGCATTCTGAAACGAATCTTGGAGTTTAAAGCTTATATATATATATATATATATATATATATATATATATATATATATATATATATATATATTTATATATATATATATAATATATATATATATATATATATATATATATATATATATATATATATATATATATATAAATTTAACGGTTTTTAACCGTTTTATGCTATTTGTAGTGATTTTTCCAGCACTTTTTTTGAAATTCGACCAATTTAATGTGCTCAAAATATTCTGGCCAATGAACTCGTTTTTTCGTCTGTAAAGTTCGAGTTTTTGGTGCAGAAACGGAATTTTCATCTCAATCCTAAGGAGAGTTAACGTCTGGAAGGGCACACACACGCATATATATATATATATATATATATATATATATATATATATATATATATATATATATATATATATATATATAAGCTTTAAACTCCAAGATTCGTTTCAGAATGCCTCAAAACGGATTTCAATAGAGAAAATTTTCCGAGCCATTGCAATAGCTTTATTTTCCACGAAAATTAGCGAAAATAAGGACATCGTTGGAAAAAGCGTGACAATTATCATCTACCGGCTGCTAAACTAATATTTTTTAGCCGTCTTTATACGCAAAAAAAGACGCTAAAAAGAAAATGTTGAAAACTTCTCGGAATTCGACTTTGTTCCATTTGTCATTTTTTCTTAATACATTTGGGGAAAGCACTTCACGGGAAAAACTTCCTCCGAATCTCAACTTTTCAACGGTCCAGTCAATTTTACTTTTACTTTAAATTATGCTTTAATGGAGAAAAACGTGGGTTTTAAAATGAAATCGAGGCTTTTCGTGAAAAATGACCCTTTATGAAAAGACGAGTTTGGGGCCTGTTTCAATTAATTTTTCCGAGCTGAATCGAGTGATAACACTTGTAGATCTCCCAACTCAGTTATAGCCGAGTTTTACACAAATTTTTAGATTGTTTTTATGCTCCCTAATTAGCAAAGTAAAAGTAAAACTGACCGTTGAAAAGCTGAGACTGAAGAAGTTTTTCCCGTAGAGTCCTTTCCCAATATAGTCAGTATTAAGAGCAAAACGAAAAATGGAAAGAAGTCAAATTCTGAGAAGTTTTCAAAATTCCCTTTTTAGCCTCTTTTTTATGTATAAAAACGCTGCAAATTATTTCACAAAGGTTTATTATTTTTTCAATTGAGTTTGATAGTAGTTTTAGTTGGCTAGCGTACGTCCAGACTCCTCGGCGTGTCCTATTTTGAGTTGCCACAACCTATACTTCTATAATTATGTACGCATGTTTATATTTCTCGATTTGAGCTCCTATCTATTCAAATAGTTATTGCCTTAAAAATATCATTATCTAAGTACGTACGAAAGGCGAGAGGATATTTTATTAAATATGAGTAGGAAAAGCATTGGTATCAACACACAAATATGAACTAGAAAAAAACATTTATTCATGCCTCGAAAAAACGCTGTACCCACCTCATGGTGCCGCGGTGTATTATATGGGTAAAATTAATAAATATCCATTCTCTTACACCCCTCTGCTACGCCACTGGTCACTCCAGCCACCACAAGGTGCCGCGGCGCCTCCTCTCACTCCCCTAACCAACCACCGTGACCCCCTGCCAAGCGTGCGTCTAACACGGCTAAAACTCAAAGCCTCGAAAAAGACACTTTTTCGCCCGTTTTTGGCCCATAGCATCTATGCGATAAAAGCGATCGGGATGGTTAAACGTTAGGACCAACTAGACCCCAAATGGAGTCTATGTGCGAAAGAACGGGTTTTTTAAGTAAATTCTTAGGCCTTTTATGGCCCGGACGGCGAACGGCGGACGGACATTTCAAATTTGGATTCTACGCACCTTGAAACGTAAAGTGACAAAGTTTGAGGGGGGTGTCACTGACGAAACAAATATAGAAATAAATCCCCGATCGCGGAAAATAAGGAACGTGTATTTCCTACCAAATCTAGTTGACAACAACTTTTATAATCTAATGTAAACAAATAGCACCAAGCAATGCAAACTAATTATAATAATCACTGTTGGCGACATTCCTCCGGGCCACGAGTCAGATTCTTTCACTGCAGCAGGTGCAGCTTTGCGATTTTCATCGAAACGTTCCATGTCCTGTCTTGACATCTGCGAATCTAACTTGGCCATCCTTGCCTGGGAAGGTTGCTACAACAATCCCTCGGGGCCACCGTCCTCTTGGGTAGGAGTCTTCTCCCAACACTACGAGATTTCCGACCTTGAGTGGTTCTGAAGGTCTTGTCCATTTGCTTCGCTTCACTAATTCAGGAAGATACTCATTTACCCACCTCTTCCAAAATGAATCGGCAATCTGCTGTGATTTCCGCCAGGCTACTCGGAGGCACAGGTTTTCGGGAATCGGAGGGCAAACTGGTGTTCCCAGAGCTTCTCCTAGGAGGAAATGGTTTGGAGTAAGGCACTCCATGTCAGCAGGATCCACTGAAACTTGGGTGAGGGGCCGGCTGTTAACAATGAGTTCCACTTCTGCTAGTGCTGTGGTCCTTGAGACACGTGTTGCATCATCTGCACAATTTTCCTTGGTAGGAACCCACCTCCAGGCAGCTTGAGACGATCCTTCAATTATTTGGTCTACCCGCCTCTTCACATAGCTCTGAAGACGCTTGTCTGTAGCTCTTATCCAAGAAAGCACTATTTCTGAATCACTCCAAAATACAACTTTTGCAAACTCAATACGATGCTCCCTGATGGCGAATTGAGCGAGGCGGACAGCAGTGAGGGCTGCTTGAAGTTCCAATCGAGGTATGGACATCTGCTTAACAGGGGCTACTCGAGCTTTTGCTACACACAACATAACATGTGCTCCATGGGTAGAAAACGTGCGAATGTAGGAAACTGCAGCATATGCACGTTCGCTGGCATCACACATGATGTGAAGTTGGATATCACTTGCAAGTGCCAAGCTTTTGTCATAACACCTAGGGATCGAGATCGATTGTAGTTCTAACACCCCCTGCATCCATCTAGTCCAGTCCTTACCCAGTTTGTCTTCAATTTCTTGATCCCAAGTGATGCCTGTTCGCCATACCTCTTGAAGGAGCATTTTCCCCTCATTGACTACAAATATTATTAAACCTAATGGATCGAACAGTGTCATGACCCATCGCAATACTTCCCGCTTCGTGGGATTGCGTTTTCCTGCTAATAGATCTTTGTCTAGTCTTTCGAGTTTCACTTGGAAATGAAATTCATCGTCACTCGGCCTCCACCATAGACCTAGCAGTTTTTCCGATTTGTTCTCCCCAATGTCCAAACTAGCACCATTGGCTGATCTCAAATCAACAGGAAGCGACTCTAGAACCTTTGATGAGTTGCTAATCCAGTTGCACATGATGAATCCACCTAATTTGTGTACCCGACAGACATTATGGACCCTTTTGATGGCTTCTTGTTCATCTTGGCAACTATCCAGATAGTCATCCATATTGTGGTTGTCCACTATCGCATGTAGAGTCTCCAGGGCTTCTAGTTGTTCCTGCTCCCTCGCGTTCCTGTTTTTGACTTCCTGAGCCGAAAATGGCGAGCATTTGGCCCCAAAAGTCATGACACGCACTGCAAATTCTTCTGGTGGCTTACTGCGGTCTTTCCCTCGCCAAAGAAATTTCTGTGCCATTTGATCTTCATGACGAATTATTATTTGAGGGTACATTTCTTTGATATCCCCTCCAATAGCAATAGGTCGTTCTCGAAAGTGGCAGAGTAATCCTGGCAAGCTAACCAGCAAGTCTGGTCCAGATAGCAACATGTCATTAAGACTAACTCCCTTTGCCTTAGCTGAGGCATCAAAACAGATTCGGAATTTTCCTAGCTTAATTGGATTAAACACACCCAGATGTGGTAAGTACCATTCTTTTCTTGGTTTCATAGCCAACTCATACGGTTCAAGCTTACTGGCATAACCCTTGGCTATCGACTCCTCCATTTTGGCAATATATTGCTTTGCAAATTCAGGGTCCTTGTCCATGCGCCTTTCTAGGCTGAACAACCGCTTGAGAGCCATTTCCCTGCTGCGGGGTAATGGATCGTTTGACTTCCACAGGAGTCCTGTCTCCCATCTTCCTTCTATCCGTCTTGTTGTGGATTCGAACATGGCCACTGCTCTTTCATCCTCAGTGGATAACTCCTTTCCCTCTCTTTGGTTCATTTCCTTCTCTCCAAGTACAAATTCTTTTACTATATCATGCAGGGACATCCCGTCACCCTCTTCACCCCACTGACTCAACTGGTGTTCCTCCTCATCGCTCACTCTCCCCTTGAGATGTATAGGTACCTTTCCATGAAGGACCCATCCAAGCCGCGTCTTTGTAGCAACTGGGCCATTCCATGACCTATGCACAACTTTCAGTGGAATCGCTAAGGCCCAGTTATCCTCACCCAAAAGTATCGTGGGCTTAGCGTCTTTGTAGCTAGATATCTCCAGGTCTTTGAGATGGTCAAAAGATTGCCCTAACAGCTTAGGATCGACTGATTGTTGGGGTAGGTTTAGCTGCTGGATTGTTCTCGCTCGATATACCTGAAACGTCTTGGCATTTTTCTTGGTTCCTGAAATGCTGAACGTTACCACTTGGGACTCTTTTTCTTCCCTAACAGTGTTGTCAGTCCACCTGACCTTAAGTGGCTGGTTCTCTCCTCGCAGGCCTAACTCTTTTGCCATGTCTTCTTGGATCATTGTCACTGTTGATCCACTGTCAAGGAAGGCATACGTGTCAATTATCTTCTGAGGGCCGTACAGTTTCACAGGGACAATTCTGAGGAGTAGGCGTCTTTCTTTTCCAATGTTGACAGCTGTGGTCACATCATCTTCCGAGGTTGCCTCCTCTCCAACCCCTCCATTCTCGTCCTCACTTTGCTGCTCCTCCGTCTCCTGCAAGGCTACCATAGTTTGACTACCTTTAGGATGCAGTAGTGTATTATGACGCTTCTTGCACACTTTGCAACTAACGTTAGCTTTGCAGTTGTATCCTCGGTGCCCTCTCTTCAGACACCCAAAGCATATTTCGTTCTCCCTAGCCCATTGAACTCTGTCGTCATCTGCCATTTGGGCGAACTTCCTACAGTCTTTGAGGAGGTGCGAGGTAAGGTTGCACTTCAGACATTTGAGCAATGGGGTATTCAATTTAGCTTTCCCCCCTTCTTCTAGGACTGACTTGGATCCCTCTTCAGACTTCTGATGCTTCCTTATTTCAGGGTTCTGAACGGTGTTATGCCAAGCTCCAGCATTACCGATGGCCTCTACTTTACCCTGAAGCCAATCGTTGAAATTCTCTAGGCTTATGGGGCCATCCCCTAACCTGGTCACTTGCTCTCCCCACTGTAGTTTAAGGAATACATTCAGTTTACTGACGAGAGTATTGAGGATGACAGGATTGTAGAGGTACTCAGACCTTCCAACTAATGCCACTGTGAGCACCGCATTGTCTACCACTGCTGCCAATTCATCCAAGCCATGCAATCCATCTTCGCCCATGCTTGTTACTCTCTCAAGTTTTGCCATAACTTCCCTTGCAATGGCGTCTGGTCTTCCATAACGCCTCTGGAGACGGTCGATCACTCGTCCCAACCCACCTGGTAGAAACAATAAAGGTCCTATATGATCTCTAGCGGCTCCTTTGAGCGATTTCTGAAGGCGAACGAGGTTCTCATCCTCTGAGTATCTTCCTGACTCAGTGGACCGCCGAAACATACTGATAAACAGGGGCCACTGGGCTGGGTCTCCGTCGAAGTTGGGCAGCTCAAACGAAGTATTTTTCCTTGCTATCCAGCCCTTCAGCTCGTCAACGGATACTTCATTACCAAGAAGGGGTCGTGGAGGGGGTCTGCATTTTGTTCTTTGACCTTGGTTGCATGGTTGGGAGAATGATCCACCCAAACTTTGGTGTGCACCATTCATGTTGCCGTTCGTTTGATTTTCTTCTACCCAACTCCTCACCCTTTGATTGCTCACTCCGCTGCATGGTTCAGATTGGTGGCTTTGGGATGACTCACTACCGTTTGCTACAGCAAGCTCTAATGCTCTGAGCCGTCTTTCTCGATCAGCTTGTCTCGCCTCTCGTTCTCTCGCCTCTTTTTCTTCTTCTTCCTGAAGCTCCAACCGCAGTTGCTCTACATCTCTTCGCCTTACTGAAGATGTGCTTGAAGAAGAGTGCTTTGTTCGTCTACTAGACCTGTTTGACTGCCTGTCCGTTCCTCTGTTCTCTGATACCCACTCAGTGGCGGTTGAAGTAGTGAAGTTAACAACTCGATTTCTTAAAGTCAGCTCCCTTCTGTCATCCACGACAGCATTACCTTCCGATGGGATTTCCCTTGAAGTCGAATCCATACTTTTCACTATTCAAAACTGCCACACCAACGCACTGGTTCAAAAATCCGAAGGACCACGCAATGTCACAGACGAAACAAATATAGAAATAAATCCCCGATCGCGGAAAATAAGGAACGTGTATTTCCTACCAAATCTAGTTGACAACAACTTTTATAATCTAATGTAAACAAATAGCACCAAGCAATGCAAACTAATTATAATAATCACTGTTGGCGACAGGGGGGTTATACAAATTTTTTGCTACACGATCACATAGGCTTATTATTGGAAATAATAAACCAAAACGATAAAAATATTGGATTGGCATCATGTAGATGAGAAATTTAGCGCTCTTTCCAAATTCGTCCTTATTTTTGAGTTTAAATTGGTTCTAAAGAGAGTTATGGCCGTTTTAATGTCGTGAAGTACATAACATGAAAAAAATCTTTACAATTAAGTAAAGTACTCTAAAACTAAGCGCTTAAAAATAAAAAATTTCTAAGGGCCGGTTTATCAATTATCTAGATTAACTGCAGGTTAGCTATACTGAGTATAGCGCTATACTCCAGATAAAGAATGTGAGTCGTTTATCAATGCCGAATTACCTAGCGGATAAAATTATCCCTCAGATAAATTCTGTCTGGCAGATAGTGCCGTTAGCATCCTCATTGGTGTCTGTAGGCGACAAAATAAGGGCGATTTACACATGGAGCTATCACGTAGCTTACCACGGAGAGTAAAGCAGGAGCTACATTTTCTCCATTGATCGACTATTAAAAAAATCGGGTCTGACATCCACAATACAACAGTGTCTATCAAGCTCGGCAAATAAGAAACCACCACATTTTTACCATGCTTCATTTCTAGATAGAGTAATACATACACGAATTGCAATATTGCAACCTGAATTATTTTGAATGAATTATTGTGATCAGTAAGTTGTGGACCTAATTTCATCTTTGATCTGTGTTAGAATGTAAAGAACAGTATCTTTGTTCAGCCGAAATCTCAATAAAAATACGCACTCGTCCCATATTAATTGGTCATCTACACGGGGCCTTACTTGGTACATACGGTCTTCTTTTCCATTCAACAAATTATGCTACGATAGAATCTTCGCCGTTGCTACTATTTGAAGACAAATCCCCAAATATCCATTCCACTGGAAGGTACAAAAATAAAGACAATCAAACGAGATTCAAATAAGATTTTTGTAAATAAATAAACTTATTTGAGGTTAGAAAGCTCTAGATATCATTAACTTCCAGTTATAATTGTTATCCATCCATCCAGGGACCAGATAAATTAAAACTCCAGATAGGTTTAACTAGGGATGGATAAAAACCCCCTATTGCGTTATTTGGAGGATAACGCTATCGCTCAGATAAACCCCCCCTAAGGGGAACATTCGGTCATGAATGAGCTCTAGAATCGACTCTCTGAGTTTGATGAACTTAAGTATGGACACCCTGTATGCAGGGTTGCCAGGTGTCCGGATTTGTCCCGGACAGTCCAGTTTTTAACAAGCTTAGGCCTTCTGTCCTTAATTTTTTTTTTTTTTTTAAATTAAACTCTAACATTTCTCCTCAGGAACTGGGGCTTCTTCAGGGAGATTAATATTCAGAAATGTAAAATATCTACTTACTTATAGTTTTCTTTTTAACATGTATCATGTTTTAGCCCTGGGGTCCTAGCGAATTTTGCGAGTCAATTTTTTTCCGCGCACGAAATTAATTACAGTGATTTCCGCCTACAACCGAGTCGTTGCTAGGGAAATGGTACTTCGTCGTTTTTCATCCCACAAAATTCGTTGACCATTCGTTCGAAAGCTCTCGATTTATCCAACAATATTATGTTAACTACGGCGAAGTGCGTGTCCAACAAACTGAGTTATGAGCATGGTTATATAAATAATTGTTTACACACAGGTGATCATTCTCAATAATTGATATTGTGAACATGATTGCAACCGCTTGTTAATTTCTGATGTTTTCATAGAATTTCGAATCAATATCGAGGAGAAAACATGATACATGGTTGAAATTTTTGGTTCTAGAACAGAAATAAGTTTACCGAGACCTCCTAGCCGAAAACTGTTTGTTGTTGTTAATAATCGAATTTAAAGTTATGAGTTTTTTGAAAATGAAGAAGTCCGGTTTTTCACCAAGCTGTCCAGAGGGAAATTTGCTCTGAACGCCAAATGTCCAGTTTTCTCAGAAATTGCGGCAAATTTCCGGCTTTCGTTGTTCCTATCGTAGGTTGCTGTTCTACGATAGAAAGCTCTCTAAAAGTCCAAAATCATTTGTAGGCTTGTCCCTTTTTTTCGTTAGAAGTAACTCTCTATCGCTTTTGAGGTAAAATATACCTCTTAACTAAGGAATGTAATCATGAAATATCGGAGATCACCTAAGTTAGTAGTTCTATACGTATGTAATATCGAGATTCCGAGTTACCAGGTATTAGAGAGTTCTTAGAGATCCGTCGGTCTCAATACGGCGTGCAGTAACGAGAAACTTTGTGACAGCTAGGATGCAGGAATAAGAACTCTCTGGAGATTGAATATGGAATGATAAATTTGGGGCCCTCTGGCCGAGTATTTATACGGTCCTACCCGGAGGGGGGCAGAGGGACGTCCTTAAAGCGAATTCAACGATTGGAGGCGAGCCTATTTGTCTCAAATCTATTTCAATAGGTCGTCCCTCTGAAGCTAGGTAATATTAGCAAGGCTTCGCATATTATAAGAGGGACGCCCTATTGAAATTGATGACCGTGACGCATTTTTATGGGTTGTATTCGTATAATCGCCGACAGACAAGTACGATTACACGAATATGATTACATGAATACGAATATAATAGCAGTTGACTCAGAATCAACGAATAATTATCGCGATTACAATCGTATTCGTGTTCGTCGATAAGATTATGCCCAACACTGACCGTAAAAAGACTTCAAATACCTTAAGGAGGGTACTTATGTATTATACCGACCACACCCAATAAGGAACACTGAAATATATATTTTATAGAAACGAACATTATATCATGAAAAACAACTCTTTAATTATAGAATTACAAAGATTATCAATTGATAACGGGTTTATATTAATTAAACATCCTGTGATGCCCAGAATGCAGCAATGTCAAGGAAACCCATTGACAATTGATAATCGTAGTAAGTTTGTAATTGTTTAATTAATATAAACCCGTTATCAACTGATAATCTTTGTAATTCTGTAATTAAAGAGTTGTTTTTCATGATATAATGTTCGTTTCTATAAAATATCTATTTCAGTGTTCCTTATTGGGTGTGGTCGGTATAATACATAAGTACCTTAAGGAGATAGCAAATTTATCGCTCTTTCCGATATATCTATTTTTAAGATTACATTGTAAATTAGGGGAGGTATGGCCATTTTAATGATGTAAGGCCAAAAACACGAAAAAATTCTTAAAAATTGAATAACTCAAAAACCAAGCGATTAAAAAAATCTCTAAAAGGAAATTTTTGAGGGTTGCCAGGAAGTACGAGAAAAAAACCGGACACTATGAGTCGAGAAGGCAGATTCAAAAAACAAAAAACTAATAAATAAATTATACAGTAATAAGTTTGATGCATGTAGCACAATAATTGATATGCTTATGAATGATACCTAGTTGAGATGAATTATCTATGATTTGCATTTTCTATTATGTTCACTAAATAATGTTTAAAAAAAAAAATTAAGTCATTTTTGCTCAAATTTTATGTGATGTTTTATATACATTTGTGTGTATCGATAATTTCAACCAGCAGGGTGGTATGATAAAACACGTATCACATAAACTCTGAAGATTGAAAAATTACCGGCAATTTTAAAATTGCTATCCATCATTTGAATACAACTAAAGTCTCACACATTTAACGAATACAAACCCATAGCCAAATTGAGTTAGAAGAGCATACAGAGGTTGGCATATATGTTCGTTTCTGTGTGTCGGTAGCTACAGCTGGAAATAATCTGCGATAAACAGCTGGAAATAATTACTTTTTGGTTTTATTGGTTCATTGAGACTCACTGTCAAGAAGAATGGAGTGACAGTAAATAATGCGATAAATAAAGTAAAATAAACAATAGTAATTAGCGTAGGTATTTCAAAAACTTTTATGAAACACTATTTTTGTAGATTGCATACTAGGCAGGAAACATTTGAATCGCCGATATTTTGGAATTTTGGCAACAAAAATAACGATATTAAGTCTAGAAGGACTAACTTGGGAATATTTTCGTCATTTCAAGATTGTTCACCTCCGTCTAAAACTGAAAGAGCGAATGCACGAGTCATGGATAACGGAAGAGATCGAGAGTTCCTTCATATGAAGTAGTGTGACAAGAGTTCAAATGTTCATGATTTTGGACGATTAAAGATGGATTTCTAGCGTCGATTTGCAAAAGATAACTTAACTTTGATGTAGGTAGGTCATCTAGAAGTAACGGCTAACTTCGCAGGATAGCAACCTACGATAGGACCCACAGCAACTGGAAATGTGCCCCTATTCCTGTGGAAACCGGACATTTGTCTTTCGGAGTGATTTTCGCCCGGACAGCTAGTTAAAAAACCGGACTGTCTGGGCCAAAATCGGACACCTGGCAACCCTGAACTTTTTGTTGCAAAATTAGTTGTAGAATCGATCCCTAGGGGATTACTTTCTTAAGCTTGAACACCCTGTATATTCATGATACGTTAACGAGGAAGCTATTATTGCCACTCCCAACTTGGCTGACGTTTTTGAGTTTTCCAACAGAAGAAAAGCTAACACTTACGGTTCGGCCAATATCATAAGGTTTATCTTGAGTGGATGTGTAGATGTTGAATCGATCACTTCTCCTAGCTGATTGCTAGGAGCATAACGTTTACTCCAAAAAACTGCACCAGATACCCATTTGAAGACAGAATCACGAAAACTTTGGTAAAAGAGTCCGTCTGCTAAAGGAAGGTAGATAGCTAACTATTACAGGAGTGTTCATCCCGAACTGAAATACGAGAGATAACGTTGGCAACAATCGGGAGTCAACAGCGTTTGCAGGGTAAAAGACGTCAAACAGATGGGCAGCTGATAATACGGGAGCAAAAAATTGCACTTAACTTGAGTAGATACAACAGAATGCAATTAATCTCAAACTGCCTTGGATTGTTTAGGTAGAATGCAGCTACTGCTAAGGTTGTCAGTTTTCTGCGGGCTATATGCGCTATTTTTATACAAAATCACGAAAAAATATAGTACTTCAAAACAATTTATAGTATCATTAGAAAATTTAATTTTTGTCACTCATTTTAATATACATCACGTTTCATGGCACATCTTTAATATAATATGGATAATGAATCTATAATATACATGAATAATTATAAAAATATGCATCTCTAAGTTCTATTGATCTATTAATCCAGTTTCGAAAAAAGGGTGTGGTTGAGGGAGAGATATTAGGCTTCTGTTTGTTTATTCGTTTATTGCGGAATCGCTGAGCACTTTCGTATTAAAATAATAATACGAAATAATTATAATAAAATTATATAATTCTAATTTCACAAAGTAACAACCATGACAGCTATTGATAAAGGTAAGTACAAATATAAAGGGTGTCCCAAAAGTAACCCCCCTCCCCCACGACTTTTTTCCACAATTTTTGAGATATCGAAGATAAACTTGGAGAGCGTTTTTGGGATGCCTAATTTATAAGTAAATAAAAATCAGGAAAAATCCAAAAATGTTTGGAGTACCCAAAGGGAGTTTAGGGTACTCCAGAAATTTTTTTCCAATTTTCGCCGAGTGACACTTCATTTTTATAGATTTTTTTAGTGCTGGACACGATAGGCACTTCAGAATTGGGAAAAATCGAGTCCAAAGAGCCGAAAGTTGCTGGCGAAGTAAGTGTACAGTGGAAGAACAGGACTCTCCAAGCGGTACTGGGGAAAAGGGGGGAAACTTGAGAGCCTCGAGAGTTGAACTTGGACATAAACCATCCCTGACAAACATGGACCAGCTCTATAGTAATTCCGAATCCTCCAAAGAATAAGGAAAATATGAAAAAAACGACGATTTTCGAAGACATTACCAAGAACTAAACAGCAGCTCCATGATAACGAATTTCACGTCCCGAATCGAGCCTACAAGAAATCACTTACGATCACGAGGGAAAAGTATGATGATCTGCAACAGTTGATGATGTAGTTTTGCTCTTCCAAAACGAGCGCATATTTCAGCAAAATCTTTGCCCTAGAAGCATATATTGCGACTAACCCTGCTTCAGAATTTCCGAATAACAAAATTACAACATTTAGTTTCTAAACATTTATTTTCAACAACAATAAAGTATTGTATTTTCTTAAGTTTTGAATGTTTTATAAATAAAATTGTTTTGGGGCTGAAAATATTGTGTTCACTCTCCTTTTTAGACTGAGAATACCATGGAGGGAACCCACAATGCATCGATCCTTTTTCCCCAGTATAATTGGGACTTTAAGTGTTAGCTGGCTTCCTGGCCCGAATGTTGAATTAATTGTCGAAATTTTAGTATACAGTTACATTCTATCCTAGTACTTGAACAACGTGTTGGTATATTTTTTGAATTTTTAAATTCCATACGTGAACAACAGTGGCGTTTCCATTTTTAAAAAATCCTCTGCTGCACAATTGCGAAAATGACACTTATCCCCCTTTTCCCCTGTAGTCTTCCATTGTAGGAACATGTTTGGAAAAATTCGCGCTTCTTCATAGCCTAAAACTCAAAACGCTTGGAACACGATTCGCGTGCGCATAAGGTTCGTCGCCGAACCAGTTCCGAAAAGTTCATGAACTCGCGGTGCTTAGAACACAGCTAATAATTATTATATGAATCCGCTTACCTAGCAACCTTGGACGCTCTTAGAAATAAAGAAGTTCTTATTAAGTAGGTTCGTTTGTGTAAGGACAAAATAGCGTGGATATTACACAGCCCCACGAAGAGAAGTAAAATCACCGTAAACGAAATGGAAATGTGGATACTACAAACTGAAATCAAGTCGTTCCCCAGTCACTTCCGGGGCTAGCCCATGCGATTTTTCTCTAGAAAAACATCCATAGTTCAGTGTGCACAAAAGTTCCCCTACGAATTCCTCTACTCTTCAATGCCTACCTGATCACGCATGAATCTTCGATCTTTTATTAATTTTTGATTGTTGGTATATCGCGGGTATATATTATACCATTTACGTTTAAAATCCCAGTTAAAATAAAGCAAAATTACAATAAATAGAAGACTACAGTGATGATTGAAATAGTTCAATAAAAATGATTAAAATATTCTATTGTAACCTTTCATTTTGCTGATTTGAGTTTGTTTACATTTTGTTACGTTTCCCGCTCTCGGTTTCATGCACCGTATTTTATTTCACGTACTTATATAATACAATTGTGTGACATTGTCCAGAAAAAGTGTTTTTCGCGCTGAAATACCTTACAATTGAGGATAAACCTGTGAGGAAGGAACGTCCACAGATATGATTTTGCAGGCAGTATGTCTAGCTCCCCAATTCATCGGTACCTATTCGTGTTTATCGTAGTTTTTAACGTTCGGATTACTTAATCGTGTAATATTTTTTCTAAATAGTATTATGATTTAATAATCAAGATGTAGGTTTGTGAGCATGAAAGCGTGCGCGATTCAAAATCATGACAAAAAGCCGTTGAATATTTCTAAACGTTAGAGTCTTTGTCTATTCGACAACAAGTAGGAAATTAATACTAAAACTATAAAATTAAATTAAATCCTCCACTGTTGCCCCTCCATTAGAAAATACTTTGCTAGCCACAGTAGTATATAGCTTTTTTTAACAAAAATATAGTATGATACTACAAATTATAGTATGTCTGGCAATCCTAGCTACTGCACGACAATGCCAATCGTTATAAAGCGTTAAAATGAGTTGTAATATCCGTCTGATAAGTGCGAAAGTTATCGTTACGTTCCGATATTATTGACGATGTATTTATTTCATTCAGTTCTCATGATATAATTCTGAGAGCTGAAGGCTCCACTTGGAAATTAGGGCCTTAAAACTGAGATTAGCCTCCAACTGAGACCTACCAACAGGTGCCTTTAAATTACGACCCTAAAGCATAATATTCTAGATTAGAATTATTCCTAAGATTTTTTTAATCTTAAATTTAAGAGAGATTTGTTTGTGTGTAAAGGTTGTTCTGTTCGGTACCACAATTCAGGAGGCAAAACCCCCACAAGTCACAAAAAATTTATATTTTAGTTAGCATTGGTTTCTTGTTCTTTTGGACCAGCTGTACCATTTTCTTCACTCAATGTCGAGCAAACCCCCACAGATCTCGTTAAAACAATACAGTAGATTCTTGTAATTCATCCAAAACCACACATGTTCGAACTTGTGAATCACGCAGAACCCCACTAGTCCAAGCAACCAATGGGAAGCCAGATACCTAGCCTCACGTGACCCTCCTGTTGCTTCTTGTTTAGCTATCTGTGAAGTTCGGCTACCTGTACGTTTATCAGTGAATTTTTATATTATTTCAAGTGATCATTTATGTGAATCGAAATGGGTGATAGTGAAATGGATGGTGCAGTGACAGTGAGAGACGGTAATCAAGGTACGAGGAGAAAGGCAAAAACCAGTAGTTCGCATGAAATTGCTAAAAAAGTAAGGCATTCGTTTCCATCTGGTTCAAACAGTAAGCACAACAGTAAGCTTACCAGTGTTTCAAAATTCGGCCTGGGGATGCTTTAAATTACCGCCAGAATATCTATGGATCGTGTAATAAGATACTCCAGGGTCAAATGGTCAGCAAATACATACAATGTGAATTTTTTTTTTTTTTTTTTTCCTAGGTATCACTACCTATTTACAATTATTTGTTTTAATTTTTCCTTTCACGTCCGGTTTACCCAAGTTTTATATTCAAGGGTTAACTCAAATTGAATTTTATTCCTTAACAGTTAAAAATTTTGGTTCAGCATAAAACGTTTAAAATGGCAGATTATCTTTACCCTTGTTTCCATTTTTCCTCTGAATGAGGAAGACCGAAACCCCTCAAGTCCTCGATATGTTTTCACCAAAACCCCACAAGTAAGAAAAAATCAATCAAAACCCCCCACATGCCCAAACTAAATTAGGTTTTTTTCAACTTTAAAGGCTGTATGATTTGAGTCGAGTATACCTTCTACTCAGTTTCTAAAGTCTCCTACAAGACGTTGAAGAAATACGCAAGTTTTTAGCTGTAGAACAATATGAAACAGTTTTTCCTTAATTCTGAAAATTTTTATTTGACGGACTAGTGGGGTTTTGCTTGTGGGGTTTTTTTGTTCAGCCACGTCCTAAGGTCCATTTTTTAACAAGATAGTATTAAATTTAGTGAGTTGGATTGATTTGTAATAGATATCGATTGTTGATTCCCGTGATTTACTCTTTCTAATGAGAAAAAAAGCGGGAGGTTATTGTGTAGAAAAAGCTTGGGAGAGGCGTGCATGACATGGTAATATTAATGGGAGGCGGGTGTGTCGGAAGCGGGGATCCAGTTTCCCTTCACGGTGCGGTGAGCCACAGCTGGGTGACAGCGTGACATCCGCTGATTGAATCTCTTCAAGGCTCTAGAGGTTTCCATTTATGTATTAGTATTATGTATTTCATCGCTGTATTTTTACAATCGCACGCTATATTTATGCATGCGTTCCCATCGAGCGTGGATGTTTTGGCTGTCTACTGCACCTTACACAAATACTTTGGCATGTAAATTAGGGATCGGACATCGAAGCCAAAACATCGATGGCAGCATTGACCAGTGACCATCGATGTGGGTTAATATCGCTATTTTATTCAACATCGATGTATTGAAAGTAAAATATCGAAGTTGTGAAAAGTTGTAGTAAATTAGAGCACTGATTATCTAAAGATACTTATCAAAAACAAATATCTCTCAAAAATCAAATTAGGCTATGCCCTTATGCTGGTATATGTAACATCTATCGAAAACTGTTACGGTGATTCGTTCAATCGAACAGCGTGCCCGCTTTCCATGTGACAATCTTCCGATTGTCGTGATCAAAATTCTTGGATTTCTATAGTATATTTCAATCTTTCGATGTAATTTTGGGATTCAGGTGAAATAATTAGAACAAGATTTCAATCATTGGGATAATTTATTACGCTTCTCTTTATGTCGCTCCAAAAGAAAGGTAATAAGGGTTTTTTTTTTCTATCTTGCCTGTCGATTGATTAATTTCTTATAGGTATTCACTTCTTTTAAAGATGAAAGAAATACCGCAGGAGAGAGAGAGAGAGAGAGAGAGAGAGAGAGAGAGAGAGAGAGGAGAGAGAGAGAGAGAGAGAGAGAGAGAGAGAGAGAGAGAGAGAGAGAGAGAGAGAGAGAGAGAGAGAGAGAGAGAGATATGCGGAACAGCAATGAATTAGGTATTAGTATAATCAATAGAAGTTTATACAATATTATTGCTATTAACGCAAAATGTAAGAGAGAGGTAGACTCACCGTTCTCAAGGTTCAACAACGATTGATTCAAGCGGACCGTGGGCGCTGGGAATACCAGCGGGGTCAGAATACAAAGAAATTTATTAAAACAGATTTTTTGGCAAACAACTCCAACTAAATAAAATTCGGTTATTCAAAAAAGATTTTGGATTTTTAGCTATTTCAGCAAATATTAATGTTATTTAAGTACGTTTTCAGCATAATTTAGTGCTAACAATTTTTAATGTCCACGTTAATCGTTGAACATTTTGTTTTGATTAAAAATCTGCTCAAAATTAAAAACTTTTGGTCGTTTTTAACCTTTTTTTTTTTTTTTTTTTTTAGCTCATTTTTTGGAATTTGATTTTTTTTTCAATATCAGTGGACACTGATCAGCTTTGGGACCTCAGAGTCTAATTTGTTTTTTAATCGACTTGTGATGCTGAAACCTGAAATGTAGCTCCTTTTCGGAGATCTGGAATACAATTACGAAGAATGGAGGGACTCAGATCAGCTTCGAAACCTCCAAGGCAAACTTTCCTATTCGACTCACGGAGTTGGTATTTCGATGGAGCTCCTCTGGGACTCCGAAACAATTACGAGGTACACAGGAGCACTGTCAGCTGAAGGGAATCTGTTATTCTTTCCTTACCTATATAGACCTTTTTTTAAAACATTTTTACTGTGAAGCGTGAAATTGCGGGGTCTTGGAACTGTAAAGGTGTTAACCCTTATGGGGGGCGTGATGTACAATGTTCTGATCATATTTACACACGGGGTTTTGCAATTATGTATAGACCAATGATCTGCGTAGAAGGGTTATCTAAAACAGAAATAATAAACCATTGTGTAGTAATTGCAGTTTTTTTTTTTGATATATTCAACACCTGTGCTTTAGTGATCTAATGAAGTGCGCCCAGAATTTCGATCCGGTGTGTAGATCTCGAAAACAAAAGCTGGCAAACTGACAAAGCCCAACTTATTATCTTTATTCCTCCTTTGTGACGGCTGCGGAGAAAGTTGCAGCAACTGATACAGCTCTGAGTCACTGTTCCACTTGCGATCCAGCTGATGTCCAAGACAAACACTATAAGCGCGCTCTTGTGAATCATTAGTCGTGTTAGTTGTTGGTTGTTTACAGAAAAAAGTGATTGCACAAGACGTCCCCTGACTCATTACTTAATTGTTTAGTGTACTGCTACAAGAATGATCTCACAACACCACCTGTTTCGGGTTCGTCTACGACAAGCGGAAGCATATTAATATGCACAATACCCTTGTTCTTATTTATTTGAATCTTTATAAAATTTTCTTTTGAAAAAAATTTAAATACATAATCTTACAACATGAAAATATAAATACTGATGCTCTCTGTCTTGCTGGTTCCCCTACTCACGTGGATGCGATGTTTTTATTTTTGCTTCCTCACTACCGAAAGTAGGGAAGCTTGTGTTCGCGCACTTGCTTTTTACGTTTCAGAGCTTACTGATCAATTTTGGATCCCTGTCTGTCTGTGGTAAATCCTTGCCACGCCCAAAACTATACCAAGCATGTTATACATCGTGTAACGTGTTATACATGATATATAGTTCTGTTATACAAAGCCCTGGTTTTACCCATCCTCAGTTGTGTGGTCTCTTTACTATAGTGTGTACAAAATGCAATTGGAAAGGGTCCAGCGTCGCTGCCTGAGGTATCTGGGGTACAAGCTGTGTATACTTCTCGAAAACCTTGATCTTTCCAGGTTAGGATTGGAATACTGTGTTTCTTCTCTGGAGGACAGACGAGTTGGGGCTGGCATCGTATTCCTCCACAGGCTTCTAATCAACAGCTTGGACTGCCCTTGTTAATATTAATGTGCCTCAATATGCCACATGCTCCAATTCTCTGTTTTCTGATTTATAAAATCTCTGTCGCCTACCTCGTGTAACCAATGTTTTTCTAAGCTCTTGTCACCAATTCGACTTTTTCAACGTCTCCCTGTCTTCTTTGAAATACCATTTATCATCCTTTTTGCCCTAAACCTAAACTCATGTGCCACCCAACAATTTACTTTCTTAAACCTATTGTCAAATATTCCAATTTGTCATTTATAATATTGTATTTACACTAGTTCATGTACCAGATTATTTTGTTAATCTTTTATCGTAAATTATGTCTTATTTCAAACAACTTAATCTCTATTATGTAATATATTATTGAATTTTTTGTAGTTGGCTCTAGCCGTGAATAAATAAATAAAAATAAACAAGCATTCGTCCGAATTTGATGAAAGTTTCAGGGATTGTGCAAGTTTGCTCGTAGACGGTTTTCGTTCCCGATTTCGTTGGGGGTTTATTAATTATAAACCAATGATCTGCGTAGAAGGAATACCTAACGAAGAAATAATGAACCTTTTTGTAATAATTTGCGGCATTTTTAATGCAGATTCGAATTTTACGTAGAATTTCATGAAGAAATGGCCCATCACTCGTTTTTTTAACTGGCGCAATTCCACTCCTAAAGAGCGCAATTTCGCTCTAAAAGTGCCAAAATTGTGAAATACTGAGTTTTTGAAAATATTCAATCGCCACATGTACCTAATACATGATTTTGGGGTATTTTTTCGGGCTGAACCTAGTAATGATATATTTGCAACATCAACTTGGGAAAACACCGAAAAGTCGACCAGAATTGCACTTCTCTTACTCATTTCCACAAAGCACAAAGCGTACTAAAATAAAGTTTTTTGTTTGGGGGGGGGGGGGGGGGGGGGGGGGGGGGCTTGGCAATGCTTTAATTTTCCTCGTTCGGGTTCGTTTTTCGGGCTTTAGTTCGTCGGACGGCGCAGAAGGACTTCTCACCCTCAAGACCGCTCAGTCATGCAGGTTTTGCATATTCGCTAGGATATCCTAAATTTTTATTCAGTTTAATTTCAATTATTTATTTACTCTCTCACTAACGAGCAGCCTCTTGGGTACGATAATAGCAATGAAACCATCCCGTTTTCAACTCCACCGACCAGAAGCAGGAACCATTAGTTGCAACGTTTCTTTATTGGGATAGAAATGTCAAATTCAACAATTTTATCATGGAATATGTTTATGCCATCATAACCCGGCCAAAAATGAGACAAAATATAAAGTGATGTAAATGTAAAAGTAAATTTATAGTGATTATGTGCCTATATCCCTACCCGTGACTTGTGTATTCGGTGACATACATGCCAATCATATCATATCATCAATCATCAATTTGTTCAAGGGCTGAAAAAACAGTAGTTTTTGAAAGTTGGTACCTCCTATGAAAACAGATTTCATCGAGATTGAAATCCGCCGTACTCTCTCTAATTAAACGAGGACGGTGAATTGTAAACTCTTCTTATCATCCTGTCAAATTCTTCTCAAAAACCACAGCTCTAATCAATCCTCTATGGCTCATTTTCATGCATGTACGAAAACCTAGGAAATAACTAGGAAAATGTAGCAAATTAGATAGGAAAAGTAGCCAAAAAGGATTTCAGTCATGTAAACAAAGATGGTGAAAAGAATACTAACCTAGTAAATCGTTGATTTGAACGCTAACCACCCTAATTCGGCTGGTTAGTTTTGATCGTTGATTTAGCGCATTTTATCATTGATTTATCTGAACGAACCGGAGTTGGTGAAACCGAATATCGTTGTTTAACTGCTGAGATCTTCGGTTTAATGAGAAAAACGTTGATTAAAAACTTAGGTGAACTTTAAACCTTACCAATATAGGTACCCTTCACTATACTTTGAATACGTCTCTCGAATTCCGTGGTAGGTGGGATTTGTCAAAATTTGTCGGAAGAAAAGAAACTGGTATCTTCTTCAGGGAATAAAATTGGTCTTAGTATTTCTTAGGTAGGATTTTCTTTCTTCTATTGACTGTTGATCCCAGTTGATGGGAATTCTTGTAACCTTCACGAATGCTATCAAGTGAAATACCATTGCATGTGTTGGATTCTCCAGAGATGTAGAGTTTAAACAGAGATTGTTCATTGGTTCAGTGAGAGTATTTAATAGTACTGTTACACCTTATTTAATTATTGTTCATTGGCATTCATAGTTGTGTATTAATAATAATTGAAACTTAATGGGGATAAATTGAAACACTGTAGCACTTGTTATAGATGTTAATATTGTTTATTGAGAACCCCTAGCTTGTGAGAAGGGGACCCTTCTCACATGCATTCCTAAGCACCACATCACCCTTCCCAAAATAGAGCCACTGATATTACCTACTCGGTAACCTGCTTATCTCAGGCTGCTCCCAGCTTCGTTCTCCATGCTTTACCGCCGCGACGGACGGTACCCGACATGGGGCGGACATGCACTTAATAGGTGCATAACAAAGACTTTTATTCACAATGGATTCGATAATTGGATCGAGAGTTGTGACTTGAATGCGGCACATAAATTCGTGTTACTTTTCCACTCATAAATTATACCATATGCTATACCACATACGTACAAAATAAGAAATAGAATTACTGCCTTGGATTTACCTCAGTCAACCTGTCCCTTGAGCATAGCTGAATAAACGACCGAAACGTCGGAGCTATAAACGCGATTCATATGACCGATCTTTAACAAATCACATGGAATACCTATACACAAATATAAAAAATCCGTAATCTGCGCAGAACGGGTATATAATAATGAAATAATAAACCTCTGTGTAATAATTTGCAGAGTTTTTAATGTATTCAATGTGAATTGTCAATCATCAAAAGCGGCAAAAAGTACGCTCAATTTCCGTAAGAAAGGGGAAGGTGAGGTTAATTGAATGGAAGGCAAACCTGAAGAAATGCCAAGACCTTCTCATATTGGATTCAATCTTTGGGATCAGCTTATTTTTATAACAACGTAGTCCCTTCAAATGCCGATACAATGGCATTGATATATTGTGTAGGTGCACAGTTTAAAGAATGTAAGATTTTTTGAGTTAGCATATAGAATTTGCGATCAAACTTCCAAAATGGTGGGTACGTCGATTTCTTGTTTTTCGGGAGTGTGTAGTGACGATTAATTGGAACCCTACTCAATCAAATGTTGGATCATTATTGACACTTAGGAATTATTATTTCCATTGTACTTGTTCTTTAAGGTTTTGGGATTGGAGTGTAGGCAGATGATGCCTCTGTTACGCAAGTTCGGGAAGTAGGCGCATCTGAATATTTTGTAAGTGCATTTCCTTCGCGAGAAAAATGGTATTCCAGTCAATTGAGTTTAAAGTATTACATATTGTAAATGTTCGGTACGAAATTTCATGGTACGAGAAGGTATTAGTTGTTTCCATAAGGTGTGTAGAGGGAGGTGATATGACGCGGGGAAAATGTCAAGGGATGAGGTGACAATTGGTTTGACTTACCATGGTGTCCCGGGGGGAAGGGCGGCAGGCGTTCGGGCGGCGGCATGTTACTGCTTCCTTCGTGTCCTTCGAGGCGTCAACAGCTGACGCGCCCGCCCCCACTGCCCCCGGCCGACGGTGCTGCCCCCAGAGCCTCCGGGAACGAGTTCTCAAATACCTGCTCCTTTCAGATAACCAGTGACAGACCTAGACAATACGTAACTACATAAAATATTCCATTGAATAAAGAGTGGAGTAAGGAAAAGCCGGCCCTATACTCAGCACGAGTATAGTCCAGACGGGAAGCGATTTCCCCGCTTACCCCACCGCGAAATGCTGACCTGAACTTCTAAGCTCAACCCTTCCGGCATCCCATTTCACAACAATGGTGGTGAAATCCAGCCTTCTGAAGGTTAGTGGGGTAGGGTGGGGCATCCCCTACCTCAGAGTCCCGAAAGTGTGGTCAGCTGGCAGTCCCCAAGGGGTCCGCGACCACCTTTGACCGAAAATTGAAAATAAGTGAAGACCTTCAGGTCCAATGGGCTTAAGTGCCAAAAACTTTCAAAAAAGTAATCGCAATTTTAAGGTTTCATAATGTCCAAAATGTATTCACTATGTACCTATTCAAAATTCCTGAAAATGTTCTTACATTACCTTTATTGTAACGGCTTTTATTTCCCGACCAGAACCTTCACAGGACTTCTTTATGATTAATAAAAAAAAAAAAAATATTGTTTGTGAAATGCTCAAAAGGGCCTATGTACCACCCCAGTTTCCCAAGAGCGTGTAAGTGCCATTAGTTTCTCTATGAGTGGCTATTGATCACTACCTAACCTTATGTTAAAAATATTGGTCCCCGACCCATTCTACTAATCAAGAGAAGC
>CM061041.1:133147205-133303355 GCA_030762985.1 Adelphocoris suturalis | reverse complement strand
CATTACTTTGTTGTTTAGTGTACTGCTACAAGGATGATCTCACAACACCACCTGTTTTGTGTTCGTCTACGACAAATAGAAGCATAATTATATGCACAATACCTATTCTTATCTATTTGAATCTTCATAAAATATTCTTTTGAATACAATTTAGATACATAATCTTACAACATGAAAATATAAATACTGATGCTCTCTGTCTTGCTGGTTTCCCTGCTCACGCGGATGCGATGTTTTTTATTTTTGCTTCCTTTCTACCGAAAGTAGGGAATCAAAATCACTTGCTTTTTTCGTTTCAGAGCTTACTGATCAATTTTGAATCCGTGTCTGTCTGTCTGATGTCTGTCTGATGTCTGTCTGTCTGTGGTAAATCCTTGCCTCGCCCAAAACTATACCAAGCATTCGTCTGAATCCGATGAAAGTTCCAGGGATTGTGCAAGTTAGCTCGTAGATGGTCCCCTATAAAATTAATTCTCGTAGGATCAATACAGAGTGCGCAATCGTGAATTCTTATAACGTCGATTCCTCATCATCCATTGGTCAGATTTCGTCCGGGTTGATTAATTATAAACCAATGATCTGCGTAGAAGGAATACCTAACGAAGAAATAATGAAACTTTTTGTAATAATTTGCAGCGTTTTTAATGCAGATTCGAATTTTACGTAAAATTTCATGAAAAAATGACCCATCACGCGATTTTTTAAGTGCGCGTAAACGGGCGCGATTCCACTCCTAAAGTGCGCAATTCCGCTCTAAAAGTGCCAAATTGTGAAATACTGAGTTTTTGAAAATATTCAATCTTAATGATGTTCACTTATTATTATTTGCACCACCAATTTGGGAAAACACCGATTAATAGACCAGAAATGCACTTTTTTCACTCATTTCCACAAAGCACAAAGCGTACTAAAAGTACAGTACTTTAATTTTCCTCGTTCGGGGTTTTTCGGGCTTTTGTTCGTCGGACGGCGCAGAAGGACTTCTCACCCTCAAGACCGCTCGGTCATGCAGGTTTTGCATATTCGCTAGGATATCCTAAATTTTTATTCAGTTTAATTTCAATTATTTATTTACTCTCTCACTAACGAGCAGTCTCTTGGGTACAATAATAGCAATGAAACCATCCCGTTTCAACTCCACCGACCAGAAGCAGGAACCATTCCTTGCAACGTTTCTTTATTTGGATAGAAATGTCAAATTCAACAATTTTATCATGGAATATGTTTATGCCATCATAACCCGGCCAAAAATGAGACAAAATATAAAGTGATGTAAATGTAAAAGTAAATTTATAGTGATTATGTGCCTATATCCCTACCCGTGACTTGTGTATTCGGTGATATACATGCCAATCATATCATATCATCAATCATCAAATTGTTCAAGGGCTGACAAAACAGTAGTTTTTGAAAGTTGGCACCTCCTCAGAAAATCGATTTCATTGAGACTGAAATCCGCCGTACTATCTCTAATCTAACGAGAACGGTGAATTGTAAAGTCTTCTTATCATCCTGTCAAATTCTTCTCAAAAACCACAGCTCTAATCAATCCTCTATGGCTCATTTTCATGCATGTACAAAAACCTAGGAAACAACTAGGAAAATGTAGCAAATTAGATAGGAAAAGTAGCCAAAAAGGATTTCAGTCATGTAAACAAAGATGGTGAAAAGAATACCAACCTAGTAAATCGTTGATTTGAACGCTAACCACCCTAATTCGGCTGGTTAGTTTTGTTCGTTGATTTAACGCATTTGATCATTGATTTATCTGAACGAACCGGAGTTGGTGAAACCGAATATCGTTGTTTAACTGCTGAGATCTTCGGTTTAATGAGAAAAACGTTGATTAAAAACTTAGGTGAACTTTAAACCTTACCAATATAGGTACCCTTCACTATACTTTGAATACGTCTCTCGAATTCCGTGGTAGGTGGGATTTGTCAAAATTTGTCGAAAGAAAAGAAACTTGTATCTTCTTCCAAGGAATTAAATTGGTCTTAGTATTTCTTATTCAAGATTTTCTTTCTTCTATTGACTGTTGACCCCAGTTGATGGGAATTCTTGTAACCTTCACGAATGCTATCAAGTGAAATACCATTGCATGTGTTGGATTCTCCAGAGATGTAGAGTTTAAACAGAGATTGTTCATTGGTTCAGTGAGAGTATTTAATAGTACTGTTACACCTTATTTAATTATTGTTCATTGGCATTCATAGTTGTGTATTAATAATAATTGAAACTTAATGGGGATAAATTGAAACACTGTAGCACTTGTTATCGATATTAATATAGTTTATTGAGAACCCCTAGCATGTGAGAAGGGGACCCTTCTCAAATGCATTCCTAAGCACCTAACCCCAATCTAAACCTCTACGACACGGTCCTTTCGATATGAAGTATCGGACACGAATGAATTAGCCACGTCTCACCAAAGTGTCATTTTTATGTGGGTCATCATTTCCCAATCTCTTCCAATGGATGTTGACACATCACCCTTCCCAAAATAGAGCCACTGATATTACCTACTCAGTAACCTGCTTATCTCAGGCTGCTCTCAGCTTCGTTCTCCATGTTTTATCGCTGCGACGGACGGTACCGGACATCAGGCGGACATGCACTTAATAGGTGCATAACAAAGACTTTTTTATTCACAACGGATTCGATAATTGGATCGAGAGTTGTGATTTGAATGCGGCACATAAATTCGTGTAACTTTTCCACTCATAAATTATACCATATGCTATACCACATACGTACAAAATAAGAAATAGAATTACTGCCTTGGTTTTACCTCAGTCAACCTGTCCCTTGAACATGGCTGAATAAACGGCCGAAACGTTGAAGCTATAAACAGGATTCATATGACCGATCTTCAACAAAACACATGGAATACCTATACACAAATATAAAAAATCCGTAATCTGCGCAGAACGGGTATATAATAATGAAATAATAAACCTCTGTGTAATAATTTGCAGAGTTTTTAATGTATTCAATGTGAATTGTTGTCAATCATCAAAAGCGGCAAAAGTACGCTCAATTTCCGTAAGAAAGGGGAAGGTGAGGTTAATTGAATGGAAGGCAAACCTGAAGAAATGCCAAGACCTTCTCATATTGGATTCAATCTTTGGGATCAGCTTATTTTTATAACAACGTAGTCCCTTCAAATGCCGATACAATGGCATTGATATATTGTGTAGGTGCACAGTTTAAAGAATGTAAGATTTTTTGAGTAGCACATAGAATTTGCGATCAAACTTCCAAAATGGTGGGTACGTCGATTTCTTGTTTTTCGGGAGTATGTAGCGACGATTAATTGGAACCCTACTCAATCAAATGTTGGATCATTATTGACACTTCGGAATTATTATTTCCATTGTACTTGTTCTTTAAGGTTTTGGGATTGGAGTATAGGCAGATGATGCCTCTGTTACGCAAGTTCGGGAAGTAGGCGCATCTGAATATTTTATAAGTGCATTTCCTTCGCGAGAAAAATGGTATTCCAGTCAATTGAGTTTAAAGTATTACATAGTGTAAATGTTCGGTAGGAAATTTCATGGTACGAGAAGGTATTAGTTGTTTCCATAAGGTGTGTAGAGGGAGGTGATATGACGCGGGGAAAATGTCAAGGGATGAGGTGACAATTGGTTTGACTTACCATGGTGTCCCGGGGGGAAGGGCGGCAGGCGTTCGGGCGGCGGCATGTTACTGCTTCCTTCGTGTCCTTCGAGGCGTCAACAGCTGACGCGCCCGCCCCCACTGCCCCCGGCCGACGGTGCTGCCCCCAGAGCCTCCGGGAACGCGTTCTCAAATACCTGCTCCTTCCAGATAACCAGTGACAGACCTAGACAATACGTAACTACATAAAATATTCCATTGAATAAAGAGTGGAGTAAGGAAAGGCCGGCCCTATACTCACCACGAGTATAGTCCAGACGGGAAGCGATTTCCCCGCTTACCCCACCGCGAAATGCTGACCTGAACTTCTAAGCTCAACCCTTCCGGCATCCCATTTCACAACAATGGTGGTGAAATCCAGCCTTCTGAAGGTTAGTGGGGTAGGGTGGGGCTTCCCCTACCTCAGAGTCCCGAAAGTGTGGTCAGCTGGCAGTTCCCAAGGGGTCCGCGACCACATTTGACCGAAAATTGAAAATAATTGAAGACCTTCAGGTCCAATGGGCTTAAGTGCCAAAAACTTCCAAAAAAGTAATTGCAATTTCAAGGTTTCATAATGTCCAAAATGTATTCACTATGTATTCAAAATTCCTGAAAATTTTCTTACATTACCTTTATTGTAACGGCTTTTATTTCCCGACCAGCACCTTCACAGGACTTCTTTATGATTAATTTTAAAAAAAATTGTTTGTGAAATGCTCGAAAGGATCTATGTACCACCCCAGTTTCCCAAGAGCGTGTAAGTGCAGTTTCTCTATGAGTGGCTATTGATCACTACCTAACCTTATGTTAAAAATATTGGTCCCCGACCCATTCTACTAATCAAGAGAAGCTGGCAACCCAGCTTTTTGGCGGTAAATTTTAAAACAAATAGAAATGAGTTGGAACATTGGATTCCCGTTGGTACATAGTAATTGTAGACGGGCGCCATAACAGAAAATTACCTACTTAGGTACTCTGTTCTAATTTCGATTTTTAAAACATTTATGTCGTAGTTTTAAATTTATTTACATTTACGAATTAGCGGGAAGAAAGCATGTTCCATGTTTTAGCATTTTAACCGAAGGTTCAAGGCGGAAAGTTACCGAGGGTCCAGGAGCGGAGCCTGTCCACTTTTACTTTCCCAACATCCCAACAGAATGGAAAGTAATGTCCACTTTTACTTTCCCAACATCCCAACATAGTGGAAAGTAATGTCCACTTTTACTTTCCCAACATCCCAACATAGTGGAAAGTAATGTCCAATTTTACTTTTTATATTTAGCAGAAAATCCTCATAGAAGTTTACACTTCTCCCGTGTGGTCTTTAGCACACCTGTTTTTATTTTCACAAGTTAATGGTGTGCTCCCTCCGCCTATGAGGGGAGTTTCATTAAAAAAAATAAAAAATAAAAATAAATAAATAAATGAAGTGTGTGTGTCCTTCCAGACGATAACTCTCCTTGGGATTGAGATAAGCGTTCCAAACGAAAGTTCGAAATGGCCAGCATTTATTGAGCATTAAATTGGTCAAATGTCAAACACAGTGCTGAAAAAAATCACTAAAAATAGCAAAAAACGGCTAAAAACCGAAATTTAGATTTTTAGTCGAATATTACTCAAATAAAGACTATAAACTATAAAATAGAACATTCGAAAATTGATGTACAAAATTATGCTAAATTTCATTAAAATGTGCTTAAAAATAGGTAAAAACTGCAAAAAAAGTGAAAACTCCTAAATCTTTTTTTGAATAGCAGATTACTATTAAGAAAGAGTTTTGAGCCAAAACTAGTAATTAACAATTTCTTTTCACTCAATGTGTTTCACTCAAATTTCTTTTCACTCAATTTTCAAAACAATGTAACTGCATGACCGGAACTTGTTTTATCATTTATTGGGACAGTGAATCGATTGGGCTGGCCAACGAACTCGACCTGTCTTTTGGCAAGACGGATTGTTCTGCGTTGGAACAAATTTTTACGACGTATTTTAAGGGAGTTATTGTCTAGAAATACACCCTAGTTATTGTATATTTTATATACGCCCTATATATATATATATATATATATAATATTCGCCTTAAAGCGAATTCAACGATTGGAGCCCAGCCTATTTGTCTCAAATCTATTTCAATAGGACGTCCCTCTGAAGCTAGGTAATATTAGCAAGGCTTCGCATATTATAGGAGGGACGCCCTATTGAAATTGATTACCGTGACGCATTTTCATGGGTTGTATTCGAGTACGATTACAGAAATACGAATAATTATCGCGATTACAATCGTATTCGTATTCGACGTTAAGATTATTATCACTGCACTGAAATAAGGTATAGTTACGTACATTTATTTGAGGCTATCTAAAATAGCGTTTAGTGCCACAACAATTGAGGAGCTTATTTTCAAAAGGGGTCATGTCCATTTTTCGAGAAAAAAATCTGTAAAAAACGGATTTTCAATCTTCAGGATGACCAAAATTGAATTGTAAGAGCAGTTAGCGTCAAAAAGGAACATATCCTTGTGTATTTGAAGGCCAAAGTTTGATGTTTGGATCAAAAGGGATCACATCCATTCCTATATGATGGGTAATTTTCGTTTCAATCAAGAGGGAATATATCCTCATCTTCCTTCAGGTTGATATTCGTTGATGTTTTTCAAAAAGGAACATATTCAAAATGCCATCTACCGGATTTTTTTTCAACTGTAGTTTTGAACATACCTGTTAGAATGCCTGTGCTGTTTGGTGATAAGATTTGAAGGGTTTGGTTTGAATAACCAACAGAGAGCAATACTCTTCGGTACCCCTGTAATCAACTGTGCTCCTGTACTTCCCAATATTCAATGATAAATCAAGACGTGCTGTGATAACATGTTTCACTCCTGTTTCGCTGATTTCTCTAGTGCTTCTTTTTGTTTTTAGTTCGTGTCTCTCGAGATTTTTAGACTTATCGTCGTTTTTGCGTTGCTTCGTGTTGGTGTTGCCAAGAATGGAGGGTATTGTTGGCGTTCTTTTGGGAACCCATGAAGTAGCACCCTCACAAGACGATGGCGAAGTAGAAGAATGTGATTGTCTTGACGAAGAGGAAACTGATTTTCATGTTTGAAATGTTGACAGATTTTAAAGATTTTTTGAGATTTTTTCTATATTGGCTTTTTTGTTCGTTCCAAACTGAAAATTGGTTGATAATACCTTACCTTATTATTATCTACATTTTATAATTTGGAAACATAATCCATGTGTGTTTTTTTTTCATACCTAAAAAAATATGAATTACCTGCACTTGATTTTTGAGATTTTTTATTGAGAACTGGATGTGTTTTTATCAAAATGTAATATATCCGAAATTTTGATCAAAAGGGGTCATATCCTAATGATAATTAGCTGTAACTCCTTTGGTTTTCGAGATTGGCTGCTCATGTTTTGGGATATAATTTCTAGTGCCTCACTAAGCTACATGTAGTGGATTTAAATATGTTTTACTTGGTGTAGGTAGACCAAGTGGGACATTTATATTCTGATTATGCGGGTTAGTCCCAGGGTTATTCCTGTAAGGAATGTGAGCGAAACCGTCAAGGTCAGCTTGCTTGGCGGGATGAACTGAGAGATAGTTCGTGTCGCAGCCGCGTGGAGCACTGGGCTCGCATAGTGGGTGCTGGGTTCGATCAGTTTGGTACTGAGCCGTTTTGTAATATTCCGGCCTAAGATTTATATCTGTAGGAGGAATATGTTGAGCTTGGTTGAGGTACTGAAAAGTATGCTTTGTTTTTTGTACATTTGGAGTGTATTTGACACTCGGATCGGCCGGGTAGCCTTGTGTCGAATATCGTGGATATTCGGAAAGCTTTGTCGAATCATAATGATTGACTTCAGAGCGGGTCTGAAAGGTATCCTCGATCTTTTGTATAGGTGAGGCTTGATCTAACGTTTCCTTCGTGAATACGTTAGGTGAGAAGGCGATCTCGTCGCGAGGATCGAGCCTTGAGCCGTCGCTAGGAACGGCGGACTGGTCGGCAGCGTGTAGGTAGCGCTGCGTGGGCTAAGAGGCCCGGCCGCGCCGTGGTCTACCTCCCCTTGCATGAGGAAATAGGACGGCCGACGTTCCATCGAAATATCCGAGTTATTAGCTCGTTTTCGATGCCTCTATGTATAGAAATAGAGGGTTTAGAAGGTGGACTCGCTTGACAGAGCTTCTTTCCTTTGCTCGTATGTCAGGGTCCTACCTTGTAGTCTTGAAAAAGACTTCCTTGGACGGTAAATTAGAGCGTATGAGCTGAGTAATTTACCGGCGTGCCCACAGCGGTCGGTGACGAGCCTAGTGCTACGAAACCCGGGCGACACGACTAGGAACGTCCCAGCGGGCGTACGATCTAAAGAGAATATCGATAGATGTACCGGGTGGCGTCCTGACAGATGAACTACGTTGGGCAATGAGCAGGATGAATAATCACTGGACTCGTAGATGCCAATGCGAGATCTGTGTGGAGAGAAGGTAGGCCTTGTAGAAAGCAGTAGGAAGCCGTTCTTGAGATGAACTCGGGATGCAGAAGGTTCGTCAGCGTAGAGCGTGTAGAAATCTTCGTACTTCTGAGTGTAGTCGTCGAGAGCGGAGAGTGGAATGAATTTCGGAGGGCTCCGAGCGGGGTATTTATAGGGAGGTGGCCGCCTCCTGCCGCCTCCTGATTGGTCCGCTTAATTTCATTAATTCGACTGTGTAATCTCATTGGCTCGCACATTGTTTTCTCAGTATCTGCGAGTATGATAGCTGAGCTGGTCCTCCGGGGTGGTTTCCCCACGTCCGTCGTTGCGACGGGGTCCCCGGGGGTGGCTTACGAGCGTCCGTCGCGGAGCCGACGACCTTGAGTTTAGACGGGGACCTCGGGTGGTTTCCCTGCGTCCGTTGTTCAGACGGGGTCCCCGAGGTGGCTGCTGGACCAGAGGTGGTTGCTTGCCGCCTCCTGGTTGGTTCGCCTATTGTCTCTCGTGTAATCAGTGTTTCTGATTGGCGAGTAGGCTTGTTTGAATTGTCCTTGTTAGTTTTAGAGGACGTTTGATTTTCTGTTTGAGTTTTCTCATTCAAGGCGACTTGGTTCGAGATACTTGTCGCGTCTCTCTCGCCCAGTAAGTGTCTAGGGAGGTCGCCTTGTATGTTATTAGTTAATATTTCACTTTTGAGAGAGAATTTCGTATTTTCTCTCTGGTGAAATATTTTGTTTGACGGAGTTATAACTCGACGTCTTATAAATATTTTTGTGTTGTGTCTACCTCTTTTTGGTAGCCCTGAAAAGGGCTGTTGACAAGAGGGGGTGGTTTTCACCACACTACACTAGATTAAAAACTAAATTTAAATTCCAATCAATAACTCCTTGGGCGTTTTTTTATTTCCTGAAATTTTTTCGGAAGTGGATATGACCCCTTTTGAAAGTAAGCCCCTCAATTCTAAAATTTCCCAGAGGAACACCTCTAAGATCCCTCCTCCCACTGCTAGCCTGGATCCCCCCCCCCCCCCACCACCACCCCCTATTGTACCCCCTTCACCCTCCACTACATCGGTGTCTGGCTACGCCACTGGCAGGGGCACCATCTGAGATTAGATTGATATCCCAACCAGCTTCATTCACAGAATCCAAACAGCTCCCGGACTTCATGTCACAGTTCTCAGCGGGCGCAGTGATTTTGGAACGAACGCGTTCTTCGGCTCCGATCAATACTCCTGCTCTGCTCCGTGTCCCAGGATGAGGGCTGCAGTCCAGGACCTTTTCGCCTCTGGACTAGAAACATTTAGGTCACCCTAACCTATCGCCCCCGACCACCACAATACGCCGCTCCTTGCCTTGACTGTCGACTCTAAAGGGATGGTAGGCACTTTACAAGGGCGGTCGCGGACGTGACCTGAATCCCTCAGGACGGCTAATAAAATCGTAATTCCTTCCTCACATAAAACAAAAGCCGAGGTTTCCAACCTCTTACAAGTCGGGTGATATTGATCAGGGTAAAACCACTTATATATAATTCCACTTCTATTTTCTTTGGGAGAGGAGAGGCCTTCAATTTCGATACTTAGGAACTAATTTGATCTGAATTTCATTGATTGAAAAGGGGGTCACCATTTTCCTCAAAATAGGTGTGTAGGTAAAAGTACTACAGAACCACCTAAATTATAAGTCGCTACAGGTTTATTGATTTATTATAAGAATTCAACGGGCATTAAAACCCAATTCACATAAAAAGATGGAAGAGAAAAATTAAACAATACATAAATAACTATAGACCTACTGATAAATTCCACCTCGATTTTTAGATATTTTTAATTCCAATATATCAGCGAGAGCTTTCCAGAAAAATGCAATATTATGGGTACCTCACAGAAACCTGACAAAAAAGTGTCTTATAAAATTTTAGTCATGCATCATGATCATATGAGCGATTTTTCATGAATTATCTTATAAAATTTTGTATTATTTACTAATTCTATTTTTGGACAAATTACAACACATCAAGATCTCACTTGAAACTATTTCTTTTATTCACAACGAGTAACTTTACAAACAATTAACTCCATAATAATTTATTTAGTTGGAACATTGGAGGTAGGTACTGAATACTTCAAGATATTTAACTCCTAAACATCTCCCCCCTCAACTGTTAGCAAACCTTGTAGGCCTTCGGATAGTTCTTCTTGGACGACTACGGGTTTGTAGATGTGTAGGTGGTCTTTGAAGAACATGGCCCACGGGTTGGCTGTCAACGATTTGGTATGGTCTTGAAGTAGGCTGCGTCGAACAGCTCAAGTAGGGAGCCAGCTTCAAATGGAATCTATTCCTCCGGATCTGTCGCTTTTCCGTTTCGACAATATATGATCTAGGTTCTTCTCAGATCTCAATCACTTTGCCATGCCTCTTCAAATCGGTAATCCAAATGCTGTCTCCTACCTTTAAAGGATTAAGAAGCTTAGCTTTGTGTCCCTTATCGTAATTTGTTTTGTACTGTCGTCTATAACTTTCTTCTTTTTCTCTTAAGCCTTCAAAGACGAGTTTTTCTTCGAAAAACTTTGAGGTTGTGGGAATGCTGTCACGAAGTCGCCTGTTCATAAGTAGCTCACTCGGTGTGAATCCATTCGAAAGAGGAGTATTTCTGTAAGATAAAAGCGCCAAGTAAGGATCTTCAGGATTTTTTTTCAATAACATTTTAGCTACCTACCTACTTTGACTGCTGCTTCGGCTGCTCCATTACTTTGCGAGAAATGCGGGCTACTTGTCTTGTGGACAAACCCATACACTTTGGAGAAGGTCCCGAACTCAGACCCTAAAACAGCTTGAAATTGAGTTCCACAGTCTGAACGAATTTCTTCCGGAATCCCATGACGACTGAAAAAACTTTTCAATTTGACAATTACTTCGTTTGTTCCATTCAACTGGGCCATCTCGAAATAGCGAGAGTAGTAGCCAACTGCAACAATGAACCACACCCCACTGTGTTTAAATAAGTCTACACCCAGTTTTTGCCACGGTCTCCTCGGAAATTCGCTTGGTATTAACGGCTGAGGCGTATTGGCAGAATTTTGGATGCATTGTGGACAACTCTTCACAGTCTCTTCTATTTCATGGTACATGCCAGGCCACCAAACGCTTCGCCTCGCACGCTGTTGGCATTTATTTATACCAAGGTGCCCTTCGTGAATCCTAGATAAAATAAATTGTTGTGCTCCTTGGGGAACGATGATTCTTGAGCCTCTGAGAAGAAACCCTTCAGTGTCGCTTATTTTGTCTTTTACAGAATAATATTTAGAGAGAGAAGACTGGAGCTGGTTCTTTTCTGGCCAACCTTCTACGCTGTACTGTTTGAGAATTTGACATGTTCGATCTTTGTTTTGTTCATTTTGTATAAATATCAAATTAGGATCTGAAATTTCGATAGTTGAAACTATATGATAACAGAACAGATCAGTTTCTCTCATGAGTTCTTCGTCTGTAGAAGCTAAAAGAGGAACTGGACAACGAGATGGTGCGTCTGCTATGAACTGATATTTTCCTGGCACATACTGCAATTCGTAATCGTACTTCATGAGTCGCAGCCTCAGTCGAAGTAGTCTAGGTGTAATATCATCTAAGTCTTTCGTCTGGAGGAGAGAAACCAAAGGTTTGTGGTCAGTCTGAACAGTAATGTGCTTTCCAATGATGAAGTCTTTGAATTTATCACATGACCAAGCCACTCTTAATGCTTCTCTCTCAATATTTGAATAATTCTTTTCAGCTGGAAGTAGAGTTCGCGACGCGTAAGATACAGGACGAAGTTCTCCATTAGACTGTTTTTGGAGTAGGACTGCTCCCAACCCCAACATAGATGCATCACAGGAGATCACAGTTTCCAAATTGGGGTCATAAAGTGCTAAACAGGGAGTGCTCGTCAATGATTTCTTTATAGATTCCAAAGATTTTGGTTGTTCAATGCCCCAAATCCAATCTCTTTTTGAACTGAGAAGAGAGCTAATTGGCTCTAACACGTCGGATTTCAATGGGATAAATTTGGATACAAAATTAACCATCCCCAAAAACCGTTGAACTCCTTTGACGTTACTCAACTCCTTCATGTCTTTAATGGCATTGACTTTTTGTGGGTCAACTGAAATTCCTCTATCAGATATGATGTGCCCCAAATATCGAACTGTATTTTTCTTCAATTCCGTCTTGTCTTTATTTAGTGTCATTCCAGCTGCGCGAAGTTTTGTCATCACTTCTTTAAGGTAATGATCGTGTTCTTGTTCGGTTCTTCCCCAAATCAAAATATCGTCCATCATCGCTACAGCGTTTTTCTGGTCTTGAAGGATATCGTGAACTGATTTCTGGAAGACTTCTGGAGCCGAGGTTATCCCAAATGGTAATTTTAAAAATTTGAAGCGACCAAACGGACTCAGGAATGTTGTCAACTCTTGGGATTCTTGAGATAAGGGGATTTGCCAAAACAGACAGTTGGCATCAAGTTTCGAAAAGAACTTGGCCCCAGCAATCTTCGCGAGGCAATGGTCTAGTTTAGGGATCGGATAAAATCTTCTTTCTACATTCTGATTGAGTTTGGTGAGGTTGACGCAGATTCTCACCTTCCCATTTGGTTTCGGTACCACTACTATGGGAGCACACCATTCTGTCGCTCCTTCTACTGGAGAAATTACATTTTTTTCGACCATATCTTTCAACTCATCTTCAACCAGTCTCATAAGCGGTAGAGGTACAGTTCTTGGAGTTGAAATTGCATAAGGTTTACTTCCTTCTTTCAGCTCTATTTTATATTCTTTCTTCAGGTTTCCCAATCCCTTGAAAAGATCTTCAAACTCTTTCAAGACCATTGAGTGGTCATAGGTTACCAACTCACGAATGGCAGGAATTACCCTCAAAGCCTCAATAGCAGGTCTACCTAACAAAGCACAATTAGCATCACTCACCACGTAAACTTTCTGCACTGTTTCCACGTTTTTGTATGAAAGTTTAGCATGAATCACACCTTGTACATCCAATACGGCTTTGTTTGCCCCTCGGATTGTAACTGATGTGCTATGCAAAGTATGTTCACTTAATGGCAATGATGAAGGAATCACTGTCACGTCAGCCCCAGTGTCAATCTTAAATTTTACAACATCCCGACCATTCAGAAGAACGTCTATCATCCATGGGTTACTATTTCTGGCTTCTACATTCCCAATTAAATATTCATCGAGTGAAAACTCCTCTGAGGGCACTTGGTCTCCCTCATTAGGAGCATCTGTAACTTCGTTCACTCTAGAGAGTATAAAGTAGGTACGCAGTAGTATTTAGTACGGTGGTTAAACCAAGGTATCTATTTTTCGGCAAATATTAATGAATTTTAGGTAAATTATTCAGAATGAATTTCTGCATAAACTTTCGAATGTACTATTTTATAGTTAATCAACGTTGTGTGAGCAATGTTCTGCTGAAAAAATATAAATTTAACAACTTTTAGCAGTTTTCAGTGATTTTAGTAAACACATTTTTTGAAATGTGACCAATTTAATGTACTCAAAAAATTCTGACCAACAAACTCATCCTATCGTTTGGAAAGCTTGATTTCTTTGGCGCAAGAACGAAATTTTTGTCTCAATCCTAAGGAGAGTTATCGTCTGGAATGACAATCACACACACACACACACACACATATATATTTCAATACAATTTAATACATTATAATACGATAGATAATTTACGGAAATTCGCTCATACGATCATGCTGCATAGCTGGTACATTTTGAAGGAGTTTTTATTGAAATTTAAGGTAATCTTTCTTAAATTTTATATTGTTTTAGTTCGTTGTTAATAAACATTTTTAACTAAAGTATTGCAGAAAAATACAAATTTAACGATTTTTAGCCATTTTTAGTGATTTTTTCAGTACATTCTTTTAATGTAACCAATTTAACCCATTAAGGCCCTTCCACTATTCATTTCCGATTTTTTTTGTGAAACTTTGGATTCTGTTTCCAATTGTCTTCTAATATGTGGGGAAAATAAGGAAAAAAATTGTTTCATCAATTTTGTACAAAATTTTGCATGTATCCAAATGGACCACGCGGGGCCTCAAAGTACTTTTTCCAATGGAGTAATAATAAGGCTGCATTCTATAAAATGTACAACATTTATACCATCAGTCAGACTTTATTCATCAGTATTGGTATTTTTCTTTGTACGGAATCCTAATTGAAACATAAAAGTAGTAAGTTGCTAAAAAATTATTTAGAATCAGGTAATTTCAATAGATTCCAAAATCAATTCAAGTGAAATAAGTAAAAGTGGGGTACTCAAAGTCCAACATTGCATTTTCTGCACATAGTTCTTACTTTACTGTTTAGCTGGTAACATAACTGCTGTTTCATGAAATCATCAGGTGTTTTTGAGAAATTTCATATTGTCTTCCAGCTCTCACGATAAGTGGTGTTACACCCATCATGTTACGTTGTGTTGCAGTTTTAAATATGATAGTCTTTTGAGGAAAGTTGTTTTTAAATATGATAGTCTTTTTACTTACCTAAATTTGAATCAATACAAAGTTTCGTCTGTCTGAAAGTGTATCATGTTTCATTTTTAACTCAGATTTTCTATTATTGCCTCATTTCCTCCTTTCAGTTACTACTTACCATTTCAGCAAGTGGATCTGAATACATAACAACAGAGTCAGATTCTGCACCATCTGATGACGACTGTAGCAGTTCGTCTAGTATAGAGCAGTGGTCTCCGAAGGTATACTCCAAATATTTGTAACGGGGGCACACTCAAATGGAGGCGGACTCCGTTCACAGTACCATAGAAACGTTTTGCAAAAACGCGTTTGCGTTCCATCTTCCTAGTCAATATGACGGATTCACAAAACTTGCTAGGAATAACCCATTCCCGTATCGTTCCAAGTTGCTGACGCACGATTTCTTCTATAATTTTAGCAAAGGGGAATCTATGTTTTATACATCCATCAGACCTGGACGGAAGAGTGGCGTACCTGAAGAAAAAGTTTTATATTATGACCCGAGTGGGTACATAAAATACAAAACTGGATTTCAATGACGGCAATTTTACTCCATTACCTGTAAGACCATCACAGAAACCGGTAACATCAATTTCTCCAAGCTTTTCCGTGATCGAGTCAAGATTCCATTTGACAAGTGGATTTTTTTACAGTACCTAAATAAAAGTTATCCCACCCGACACGCATGGATTCTATAATATGATTCCACGTGATGGAGCAAGTAGGAGGAAGAAGAGGGAAGGAACGTCCAGAAAAAAAAAAAACAGATGAAGCAACTGATCAAGGATCTGGAAAGAGTAAAGGAGAAACGTCAAACCAAGGAGTGACAAAAAAGACGGAAAAAGGAGCTGAAAAAGAAGCTGGAAGAAAGGGGAATCTATGTTTTATACATCCATCAGACCTGGACGAAAGAGTGGCGTACCTGAAGAAAAAGTTTTATATTATGACCCGAGTGGGTCATAATATAAAGCCATCTAAAACCAAGGAAAGCCATCTAAACAAGGAGAAGAATCTGTACAAAAAACCAGGAAGAACACAGGGAAAGAAACGTCAAAAAAGAGGGCAGCTAAAGAAACTAGTCAAGGAGTCAGAAACAAGAGAGGAGAAGGGATTAAAAAAGAAGCCGGAGAGAAGATACGACAGCCAACTAAACAAGGAGCTGGAAAGGAGAAAAGTCTAAAGTAGGAAGTGGAAAGAAGATAGGAGAAGCGCCAAAATCAGGAAGGAAGAGAAAACACAATGAAAGTTGAATAATGCGGACATTTTTCTACGTTTTTCACCCACTTAATTTCAATAACTTTTTTATGAACATTTTATGGTGGTACCTATGTTTTGTGATATAATAATAATTTGTTTTATAAATAGAAAATACTTGTGATATTATTTCCCTTCCGTCCTGTTCAATAGTTTGTTGTGTGACTACTTCAAAAATTAAATTAGGATTAAAAACAAAAATAGATAGGAATACCTGTTTACACAATAATAAATCATACTAACTAAAATAAATTAACTAAAACATTGAAAGAAGCAGTCTTTTATAAGCAGTCTATGAAATGGATGACGTTTTGTACATACAAAATACTCGTAGAAGAAAAAAGCTTTCCATGAAATCAAATGGTAATACATAATACTTCGAAGGAAAAAATGGACAATTCAGCCGAACTCCGCATGAGGAAGATGGCTTTTATCAAAGGTATTCAAAAATGATTTCTAGTATTAATTAAAGAAGATAACGTAGCGATAGATCGATCAGGGTTGCCAACTCATGGTCATTCATTACAGTACCAATATTTTCCAAATTACCGTACATCCTCGTACATCCATCCTAAAACCTACCTTATTTTCACCGAAGGTGTGTGTAATTTAGTCAACAATTACACAAGTAATGTAGTGGAGATCACTGACAACGGAAAACTAAGAGGCCTGAAGAAGCCGGGTCCCTTATAATAGTTCGCTACCGGATAGTCAGCAAAGATGTGTACTTTCTTTCGGTATATATATATATATGGTGTATTTCCAGATAACTCTCTTAAAAAACGGCGTAAAAAATTCGTTCCAATGCAGAAAAATCCGATCGCCCAAAAAATGCTAAATATTTGGCTTTTTGACAATAGGGAATGTGGGGTGTCACGGTTGAAGTATTTTTCAGCGCTGAGTCGATTGTGACCACTCCCGAAGAGAACAGAATAGATTTTTAGGTGAAAAATTTCCATAATTGACTAAAATGTTGTAGTTTCTGAGTTGTGCACATATATACGACTTTACGTTCATAAAAGTAGGTAGCTTGAACACATTATACTTGGATAGCACCAAATTACAGAGGGAATATTTTTACGATGGTGTAAAAAAGTCGTCTTCATTTAATTGAAAGGTATCATGCCAAGCACTATATCGACTATGAGGTAAAAACGTTAGATCCTCATGAGGAAGGAATAGAACAGCCGCAGTTTCGGAGGATCTTCTAATTGCGCGACACCCTGCCTCTCCCCGAAGCCCGGCGTTATATGCAAGTTTAGTTCCTCGAGCATCACTTTAACTGTTGAGTTAGCTATTCCAGGGGCCTATTTCATAAAACAACAAGTTACAAGTGTACAAGTTAAAAGGTAGGTACATGTACTTGTAATGCACGGTAAACTAGAACAAGTGTTTCACCAAAACAAAGAGTAAAAGTGTACAAAAGTTAAACTTGTAGAAGCTAAGTTTACAAGTGTAGCAGAAAAGAAAAATAGCGTGTGGGGACAAACGAAATTAACAACGTCAAGCGGGATACTGATATTGAAGTTTTGTCAGCAAATCATAATATAAAAACGGTGTTAAGTACAGGATAGGAGGTTTATCGTAGGTACATGACAAGATGTAATGATTGGAAGACAGACAAATTATAAACTGAAAAGTGGAGAAAGTGTGTATTTGATTTCAACTTATTCTGATGGCTGGCATAATCGGATTTTTCTCCTTCATTTTGCGGAAATGGGTCATTCCATGTCAATTCAACACACCCAATTTACCTCACCATATTAGATTTTACTCAAATTTGGTATACTAACAACACTGGTAGGTGTTGAGACTAAGAAAAATAATAAATTTTAAATTTTTATCTCAAACCGTTTCCTAAATATGGCTATGTAAAACTTACAAAATCTCGCCAAAAAACCATGAACGGATTTTATACTATTCGCTCTAGGAACTGTCCTGATTGAGCTAGAGAGCTGGGAGAGGTATCATTTTGCAGCTTTTTTTATGCTCTTTCCAGTGATATACAACAGGACATAGGTTCTAATAGAATTTTTTTTGTCAAAATACAAATAAAATATTGATTTAATTTTTTTCAAAAAAGTACATAACTTAAAATTTTCAAAATATTCCTATAAATACTTAGCACTGTTGTAAACAATGTGACAAAATATAAATATGGAATGATGATGGGTTCATTGTTAAAAAAAAAAATATTGCTGACACTAGTTTTCCACTTAAAGCCCGGTTTTGACTAAATAATAAACATACGTACTTTTACCAAAGAGGTAGGCTATTTAATTTAAATATATAAAGGTATACTCTGTATAAAGGTAAAAAAATATCAGAAATATTAATTCAAAATACTATCTTGTTAGAACAAAACCAATAGCCATAGATTTATTCTAATAAAAATTAAGTTAATTAGGTTGCTTACTTTAATTTTATACAATTTAAACTAAGTTATTCGCCTATTAATTAGTAAAACAAAAATCTTGAACATTTCTATAACAATAAATTTGAAAAAGGTATGAAAATAGTCTAAATACTCGTAGTTATGTAATAATTCTGGTACAAACAGATTAATCAAAATTTACATAATATTATACATAGTTATGATGATGAGTAGGTATACGAGTAGGTAAGTAAATGTAACACAATTGGTGCACTACTAACGATAATGTTTAAACAACTATCTAGATTAACACTAACCTGAGGAAAAATTAAGTTTTGAGTTGACAGCAGTTTCCATAAACATTATCTCAGTTTACGGAATTACATTTTGTTAAAGCCAGTTGGGTTTGGCTAAGATCGCTTTCAGCTAGAGTGTATGTTCTCCCAGTCGGTGTAATTGGATTTACTTTTGTTAGAACATCCACAGAACATCCGTGTGTTTAGGATAGGAGAATGATGTAGCTGGCCCACACGGACGAAGAAAAGTTATTTTCACAAGATAGTATGTAGATAGTATGTGTGTGTTGTGTTTGTTTTTTACATGTTAGGTTACAAGATAGTATTTTGAATTGATATTTCTGATATTTTTTTACTTTTATACATAGTATACCATTATATATTTAATTAAATAGCTTACCTCTTTGGTAAAAGTACATATGTTTATTATTTAGTCAAAACCGGGCTATTAGTGGAAAACTAGTGTCAGGAATATTTTTTTTTAACAATGAACCCATCATCATCCCATATTTATATTTTGTCACATTGTTTACAACAGTACTAAGTATTTATAGGAATATTTTGAAAATTTTAGATTATGTACTTTTTTGAAAAAAATTAAATCAAAATTTTATTTGTATTTTGACAAAAAAATTTCTATTAGAACCTATGTCCTGTTGTATATCACTGGAAAGAGCATAAAAAAGCTGCAAAATGATACCTCTCCCAGCTCTCTAGCACAATCAGGACACTTCCTAGAACGAATAGTATAAAATCCGTTCATGGTTTTTGGCGAGATTTTGTAGTTTTACATTTATATTTAAGATACGGTCTGAGATAAAAATTTAAAATTTGGTATTTTTCTTAGTCTCAACACTTACTGTGAATATACTAAATTTGAGCAAAATCTAAAATGGTGAGGTAAAATTTATATTTAAAGTGTGTTGATTTGGCATGGAATGACCCAAATGATTAATCAATTCATCAAGTCTTAATGCTGCTGGGTTAGGAATATCATCTGTAACTTCGAGATGATCTTCACACTTCACTTTGTTCTTCAATGATCGGGAGATCCACAATACCCGATCAGGAAAAATTGCACAGGGTCAAGCAGCATCTGAATCTTTCAAGGGTCTCGAAAGTCATCCTAAATCTCTTGTTGAACTCAAAAATACCCGCAAAATGAGCGTATATTCGTGGCCGAAAAACTCTTTGGCGTCTTCTAGCTTCTTTCTTGTCTGCATTCTTCAGCAAAAGATGATTCCCACGCATTGAACACCGGAAAATTGTTAACTCACAATGCTGGAAAATAACAAATTTACAGGTGAACGGACGTAGGTTAAAAATCGGCCATTTTTTACAACTGTAAAACAGTGACTTGTTCAAAATAATAGGGAAACACTTGTAACTTGTCCAATTTCGCCTGCACACTAGTTAATTTTCACAGTGCATTACAAGTCTACACTTGTACCTTTATGAAACGCTTACACACTCATTTTTTACAACTTGTACATAAAATCGGCTTATAACTTGCACACTTATTGCTTTATGAAATATGACCCATTTGAGTTGAATTACTGTTCATTAATTGATCGCTAGAGCCCATAATTAACTAAAATTTTGTAGTTTTCGAGTTGCACACTGAACGTCACATGGCCTCAGTTTTATTCAGGACATGTTTGGCCTCAATGATCAGAATTTAAGAGCCTAATTCAATATTATAATTTTTTTTTGAAAATTCGTTCTATTAGCCATGCTGCATGACTGAGTACTTTTCTTTTTTGAAGAAAATCCGGGCCACCTCACAAAGGCCTTCTCTACGAGCCTGGCGTAAGGTCTGAACACAATTGTGCACAGGTAGGCCTCCGGGAATCAGTAATCAACACAGAGAAACATTTTTTAAAAATTTATTGAAAAACTATCTTTGTATTTAAAAAATGTACAACCTAATGAATAAAATGATGAATTACGTACCTATCGAAAAAATAAGGTTAGCCGATATTTTAAAACATTCCACCCACACTATCTTCAAGATAGTGCAAATACAGTGACATGAAATTAGCCACAAAAGCTTCGAGATGGAATATGACTTTGGAGCCGTTGTGCATTTGGTGCTCAAACTTGGCTGCCAATTCAGCCACTTTGGTTTTGAGAGCCATGTCGCAGCTTTTTCCCAGTTCGGTGAGGAGCCCCTAAAAAAAACAATAATAAAATTGAAAAATTCCCCATGATTAGGAAAGAAATTGAAAAGAAGAAATGAAAATATTAAGTAATTAGGGTGTTTTACAACAAAGATAACTATTGATTTCCTATATTTATATTTGATGACTATTGGCAGCTGGTGTGACCGTCATAATTCAAACTCCTAGTTCCTTACACCACAAAATCCATGTTATACGATACAATGGAAAGATTAACACTATGGGAAACTCAGGACTTGTGTCATGTTGTATTTCAAGAATACACAAGTGTATATTGCGCAAAATGAAAAGTCATATATTATTATTAGTAACTCGTATGTAATAGTATGTATTATGACTAAGCAAAAGTAAATAGCTCAGATAGTAGCTTATACAGGGTGCGGCAGCATAACTTCCTTTTTTTTAAACTTAATAAAACGCATTGTATGAATCAGAAAATTTTTATTCGTTTTTTATAATATAGGCACATACACAAAGTTTTGTTTTACCCAGTTTTGAAGATCATATCAGGTAGATGATGTCCCCCATTCTCCATACACTGAGAAAACCGATTCCGGCGTTTGTCATGACTCCAGCCAGTATAGCAGGCGTTATGAAGTTACTGGTTCTGAATCTTCTTCACAACAGTTGGTTTGGGACATGCGCACAGAATGTTTTCAGCATTACCCCCGCCATATTTGGATTTATCTTCGATTTCCCGCACATTGTTTTGGAAAATTACTGTTAACTGTTCTGAATCATCGAAGCGCATTCGGAGTGTCACACGTTCAGAGTTTGGAATGGTTCTCATCCCAATCCGTTCAGGACGTGAGAACCACGTTCAGAATGGACTCTCCGAACAAATCTAACAAAACGATTTTTGAAGGTAAAACCAATCAAGTATGCTTAAAAAAAGAAAAAAAAAAAATAGAAATTAATTACTAGTTAACAGATTGAGCAACGAGGGAATAGCTTTGAGTATAGGGGCCTTCATAGCACAGCTAAATACTGAAATCAAACTTAGAAAGTTGAATGACTTTAAACCCGTTGAGATGAGGCAGCGAGGTGAGCGTACAAAAATTTGTTCATTTTTACGCATTTGAAAATAAAATTAACGTTGATTTATTTGATTCTAATTGAGTATGAGAATGTTGTGGGGGTCGTCCATCCCACATATGAATGAATTATACTTTGAACTAAAAGAAGATTAATATGAGAAGAATAACCTTGAATATTATGTCGGTAGGTATTCCATGAGTGAGAAGCTCGTACAGTCTTTTTCTTACGTCCATAAGTTTCTTCGGTGACTGCTCAGAAAGGATGAGTTTAGCAGTTTCCCGCAAGTAGATTTGCCAATCAGGCTCCATCACATTCTGATCAGTGGTGAACGGATATCTATTGTGAAATCAAACAGGAGATGTGTGTACAAATTAAATTACAAAATATTAATAACTCATCATTATTATAAATATTTTATTTTTTGTATATCCCAGTTGTAAACATTTAAATTGAAATGGAATTCTTATGGGTGTTATGTAACACCATATCTGGATGGACTATCTACAAACATAGAGCACATTTGGACTTCGGACGAATTGATAGAGATATAGGCGACTGCAGGATTTTACTTTTGCCCTTGTAGTATAGCTAACAGTATTACCAGAGAGCACTATGTTCAGTTTTGCAAGCACCTAGCAATTTTGGTTTGCCAAAATCCAAATTAGTTTGAAATTAAAATTTCCATTTCGGATTTGCACCAGAAATACAGCTTCAAATATATATATATATGTATTGGGTAGCAAGACGCCACATGAGTATAAGGATGGAAGTAGGATAAATTAAAAAAATGCTACTGATCCTAGCTACACGCTATGAGTAGGTTTTGGTGAACTATTTAGAGATTGTGTGAGTTGATCCTTAGATAGATCACAAATCAAAATCACAGATCAATAGAAGCTTTTGGGAATGCAAACGTTTCATTTTCTAAAAGTCCATTTCTCGTGGCCTAATAGCCCGACGAATTCGATAACATTTGGAGGATAGTTGACTTCGCAAGTCATTTGATTCTATACGAATTTCATCACCACCAGATCAGTAATAGCCATTGCACATAACCAAGTAGTAAAATCCTTCCAACACACATAATTTCCACACAGGCTATCTGGTTTATATTTCATTTTTAAGGATTAAACAGGCTTAGCCCTAAAAAGTCACATTATGTAATCCATTGCTCGTGGATCAACTGTGGTCTCAGTACATACATACTATTAATTACATACTTAAGTTTTCAGTTTTGAAAAAAGTAGTATTGTTGAGAGATGACAATTTTACTAGGGTTAAAGAAGAACTCTTATTGAACGAATATTTTTCTATATTATATCTTTGAACTGAGTATAAAAATCTTAAGAATAACTTTACAGAGCTTATATCTAGGGTATTTATTCCCACTGTATCCAGGATGTCGGAAGGGATGGTTGGTTCCAGGGGGTGCAGCCTGACGGGCGGGGTGTGAACTACCCTCTGTTTCCTACTTCGAATCATTCTCTATACAGTTTGTCCATGAGCATACAAAGTATGTTCGCGGCACACATGCCAACTACTTATATGGCGAGACGAGTGACAGAGTAAAAATTAATGTCTATAATTATAACAGCTTTAGCAGCGATAAATATATAAAACTCACTGCTGAACTTTGCAGGTTTCACACATCAATATGGCTCTTCTAAGGTTCCTGTCAGACTTCTGAGCGATTTTGTCGGCTAACTCTGGAGGCAGCGTAAGGCCTTCTTTCTTGCAGATGCTCTAAAAATTAAGGCACGTCAAAAACATAGCTCAATCTAAATTCCATACCCTATACATTTTAACGAGGAAACACATTGTTAAATACTACCATGACATTATTTCTATGCAGTTCCCCAGCAGCTCTATTTCAAATTTCAGCATCACAGGTTAGACAGGAAAGACTTAACAAAGGCTTAACAGTTTGCTCAACTGATTAGGCCAGTAGGGCAAATAAGTAGCCTAAAACTATATCAGTGAGGGCCACTTTTAACATCAACTTTAACCTGTTTAATTTCGAAAATAATGGAAATTAACGAAGATTGTAGCTCAACGTCTTTCATTAGAGCAATGTACGAGTGCAAACCCTTCCTGAGGCAGCTCGAGCTTAATCTCCCAAAATCCCGCCAGTTAAACTTGTCAATCTCCGTTAGCCCTGATAAGAATGATATCGAACAATATGGCTACTTACGAATAATTGTTTGTTTGATTCACAGATGAAATTGGTTCACAGTTTTGATTTACAATGAATTCACACAATTTGACACTTGGTTTTACATTTTATTCGTCGAATGTCCCTCGAAGATGCCCGAGGAAGATCTGACGGCGGACTCCGCACTTCGAGAAATCAGTCGACATCGAGTTTCGATGTAAATTTCGACTCGCGAATCCGACAGTTCTGAAAATCCTCGAACTCATTGTCTCTCACCTGGAGTTCCCGTCGGACAGGTAAGTTTAAAATAGTTTTTACAATCAAATTGATGAATTTTAATACGAATAGTGAAAAAGAATTATGGGAGAATAACGAATAATAGATGGTGTAGCACGTTATATTAGGAAGATGAATAGCAATCCCTAGTACAGTAGGTCATGACATCAGCTGATTCATTGTCCTGGTATTCAAATCGTCCAACTTTTTAGCGCATTTTATTGGACAATTTTCCTAAACTCCGTTGGGTGATCTCCGTTATTCCAAACGCGATATAAACGAGTTGTGGGTAGGTGAAAGATGCCAAGGTTTGATCCTTGAGATTATTTGGTGAAAGTGGCCTTGACTCAGTGATCGCATCTGACAACGCCATCAAAGTTGGTTTAGTCATCCATAAGCTGCATCATTAAAATGTAGATGAATTAGTTACTGAACAAGCCATTTAAGCGTGCATAGCATGGGCCACCATTTTGAGGATATAACAGCTGAATCACGTACCTATACCAAGTTTCGAAATGCGAATAATGCACAAAGTAAAACAACAACTAACATTTTGGAAAATTTTGAGGCCTATTACTTAGAGCTCAGTAAGGAAAAAAACCCCAATATAGAGCTCCAATAGAGACCATACAGTTGTGGCCAAGGGCTCCAATTTCGGTTCTGCTCATTTTGCTTGAATTATCAGAGTGCTTCATTTTTGATTGGGCAGATATGAGGTCTAGATTTTTGACTAGGCTGATCTGCTGGTATGAGGCCTCTATCTTGACTCAATTCTTCCAAGAGCACCAGTTAAGGATGAAACCGTTGCTAGCAGATACGATGGCGGGTGGATTTTCAAAAGGGCATACCAACGTTGGTGCAAACTTACCAATCGAATGACTTACCTGAAGCACAGCGTTGATTTGTTGATGGGAGGGGGCAGGGACTCGAATGGCGAGGCAACGGGATTTAATGGCAGGAATAACCTGGGATATGGAGTTGGCGCACAATATGATGCGGCAGGTTGCTACATATTTCTCCATGGTTCGTCGAAGAGCGTGCTGTGCATCTTTGGATAGCCTATCCACCTCAGTCAGCAGTATCACTAGAGGAATAAAATACTGTGTAATCAAACAGTGTCAATAATGTGTATTAATACACTACTTAACATAAGTTTAAAATCTGAAATGTAAATTTAAAAACGCACCTTTGAATTCCCTTTGACCTGATGTATCCAACTGGTGCGTTTGTGCTGAGTTTTTAATCAATTCCATAACGACAATCCTATCGTAAATACCAGCGTCGCTCGGATTGACTTCTATGTGGTAATTGCTCGCAACTGTCATTATGTCTACCTTTTTATTAGATGGTGTCTAAAACAAGATTGAATAAAAGAAGTTTTTCCTCAAATTTTGACAGACCAAGGTAATATAAATCGTAATATAATATAAAGCTCTAAGACAAGGAAAAATATGGCACAGAAAAAGAATGAATACAGTAATGTATTACAGTGAAAGTCATTTGCTCCATACGCAATCGTTCAACGCCAGCTCCGTACAACTCTTTCAGTAAAGCCATGATTCTAGTTTTCTTCCCAGCACCGGATGGTCCATAGAACAGCAAGTGAGGGAAATCGCCTTGATTGACCTAAAATTTAAACATACAATGCGTGCATTATTTAATAAGGGAAATGAATTACATGACCATTCATCATTGCCCTGAATGACAAAAGATGATTTTAGTATCACGAGACATATCTGTCTCTCCTCATATTTCATACACCTAATAAACGCACAAAGGCAATGCATACTTTAGGCGATCAGCATTTAACCAGTTGAGTGTCATTGGTATATTTTTGACACCTCGTCTGTCCGGTTCAAGACTATTACAATCCAAAATATCAACTGAAAACGGTTTGATTAGTGAAGTTTTTTTTCTGCAAGAACATCTTATCTTGAGATAGCTGAGTGTTCACATCATGGTATGTTACATTACTTTTATAATGTTTCCTTCAATACTATTTTATTTGGATATGTAAGTATCAGTCTTGCACAAAGAAATCTTAAAGCATGTTTTCTTCAATACTATCTCATCTCAAAATTAGGGGTACAAAAGGGATTGAAATATGGATAAGAAAGGGGGGCAATCATGGCGATGGTGAGATGTTAACACTCGTACTAAGTAGTCCTGTTGGCTATTTTATGAAATGAAAGAAAATGAAGCCAATCAAAGCGTAATTATGTATTAACCCATTAACAGACATTGTCAAAGCATTGAATAGCTCTCCTGAAAAATGATTTTTTTTTAGTTATCAGTCTTTTTCCGGACCAGCGATACGTCCCGTCTTAACTCGGATACAGAAAGAAGTTTGATGATTTATAGGTACCTACGAGCTTTGCAATGAATCTTATAGGTATGCTAGTTCGAATGAATGCTATGAACTGAGTGACTAACACACTTTTCGGCACGAGTACATCATTCGTAACCGTAAGCAGCACTGAGCTCTTATATTCGTTTATATGAGTAAGATTAAGTACTTAACATTACTATAGAATAGCTACTTACCAAATTCTTGAGATGTTGAGCCTGCGACAGGTGGAAGTCAACCTTTTGCAACGAAGTAGGGCGGTACTTGTCCACCCAGAGACTCATGATGAATGTTTCAGAAAAAAATATACCTAATAATTATACTTTACTACATAAAAATATCAATATTAAAAATCTACACCCACGAAAGGAAGCACCAACTAAAACTCACCTCGCTTTAGCTGTTCCGGTTCCCGCTCAACAGCTGGTCAAGAATAAGGAGAGTCTCCGGAAAACCTGATCTTGAGCAGGGGGTGCCAACCAAGCAGTTCTAGCCGAATACCTGTTCCCGCCTAGTGTCTCCTGCTCTCGCTCAATGTAACAGCTCTTATCCGTTGTCAGGTGATTAGGTTGATAGGTACTTAGGTATTAGGTTATTGGATAGATTATAGATATTAGGTTAGTAGAAAATAAAGTCATTACCGTGCCAAACACTTATTATGCATCCTTCTACGCGAAAATTCAGATACCGGGCTATTCTAAGCTAAGGACATGAAACTTGTAAAAATTTCATTAAACAACCCTTTCAGGATAAAATATACTATGTAGCTAAACGATTAGATCAAAAAATATGTTTTGAAGTACCTACGGAAAGAAAATTAAAGTGGTCTTGGGTAATAGAAAACAACTAATCTACGACTACTTAACCCTCATAACAAAGAACGGTAACAAGTAACTGTCTCACGTAGTTCTACAAAAAGAACGATTCGGCTAGAACCGCTTGATTGGTATTCCCTGCTCAAGATCAGGTTTTCCCGAAACTCTCCTCAAGGATGTGATCTTTATTGTTGTTGCCTGTTGTTTTTATGTAGCAGAGACAAATGTGTTTCTTGAGTAGAGGTGTAACTCCACAATAGAGTAAAACCTCAGTTTTTTTGCCTACCGTTTTAATACAAAATAATCAAGATAATAATAAATATCTATAATAATAATTATCAAGACGGTTAGGTGTATCAAGGAAGGCGAAATACAATGGAATTTATTTTCTCACTAATCTATGCCACTCAGCATTGACAAAAACTCAAAGCTAGTGCCCTCAAACATAATGTTAGGCAATTAGAGCAAGTGGCGATATACATTTGATGATATTTTTCACTGGTTCTTTTTTTTAGCGAATTTTTATAGAAAATAAAGTTATTATTGCAATGGCTCGGAAAATTTTAAAATCAAAATTTTTGAAAAATTCCTTCATTGAAATCCGTTTTGAGGCATTCTGAAACAAATCCTAGAGTTTGATGCTTTATCATATGAATATATACATATAATATGTGTCATTCCAGAAGATAACTCTCCTTAGGATCGAGATTTAAAATTCTGTTCTTGCGCTACAAAAATCAAGCTTTCCAAACGAAAGGATAAGTCTGTTGGCCAGCACTTTTTGAGTTCATTAAATGGGTCAAATTCCAAAAAACGTGCCATAAAAAATCACTAAAAATGGCTAAAAACCGTTATCAGTAGGTATAAACTTTCATAGAGGGGAAACGGGAAATTATTCAGGGGATACAAGCTTAAGTTTAGTTCTGTCTTAGCCAGAGGAATGCAAGCTTAAGGTCATTTTTTCAGTGCGACTATAATTAAGCTGAAAAAAAAAAAAAAAAAAAGTTTTCAGAAACATAATAAGTACCTCCCTCAATCAAATAATACCAACCTCGTAAATCACAATGATACCTACTGAAGTTGCGATCAAGTCTAAATAATTGTTCTACTATAGTGCGTCCCCTCGAATATTGCCTACGAGACGTTCTCGAACAATCAAGTTAAGTCACAAGACTCTGACTTGCTTTTTAGTTCGACAGTTTGACCACCCACCGCGTGGTATTCAAAGCGCTCCAGTCACTATGAGATTTTACACAAATCAGTTTTTTGCTTAGATAAGTGGTCTGGATGCTCGCATCTCAAAAATACATAACATCAAGTAGTCAATCCCTCAGTAAAAATATAGATTAATTGGTCAGGTTCTAGAGTCTCGTGACTCAACTTGATTGTTCGCGAACGTCTCGTAATGTTGCCCTCCGACCCTGCACTCTAGAGCGATTCATCGGTAGCTGGCTCAATGCCATGCGAGTTCGCTACAAGCGTCCTAATATACTAACAGAAATGCAGGAAACATAATAGGGTGTAGTGATGATCCAATCTGGCCTAATGGGATTAACATCTCTGTATTTGTAAGTTTAACTATTTGATTACAAAGGTAAAATTGAGAAATGAAACTACAAAAAATTCATTTGAGCACTACACATCATGATCGTATCTCGTTGGTCCAGGGCAGTCCCTAATATCGTCATCATCTTCGTATTTAACCCCACACCAGATGCAATAATAATAAGTTCTTCTCAGGTACATAGTCAGTAGTTCCAATTTTTCTTTTGAAGTCAGCTCTATTTCCTCCTCTTGTTCGTCACTGTCTTCCTCGTCTTCTTCCTCAGAATCTTGGGTGAATTCAGGCCAAAACCACTTTTCTTCAGGTTCTTCTACTCCCAACTCTTGGTCCATTGTATGGCAAATCCTTTGGCTCTTCATTAAATCCAAATTTGTTAGTTTTCCCTGAGCCTTCTCACTCATACTGGCACGAAAGTCTTCAACGGACAACGCGCTTTTCTTCCGGTCCTCCAACATCTTTCTTTTCCGTTCTAAAATCTCAATAACTGCAGCTTTTCGCCCAAGACCTTGTTTGTCTGTTTTGACTTCTATTCCGATAGGTTCAACCCGCCCTTGGCCGTGCCTCCCTAACCCTGCTCCAGGGTTGAAACCCATCTTGGACAACATTGCGAAACCTTTATTACCCTGATCAATAGGTTTGTCTAATCCATCTTTTCTTGCTTCAACCTCCAACGCAGCTATTGGTTTGCGAGCGGACGATTCTTGGTCCTGTATATTATCCTTCTTTTTCCACAGTTCATGGTTTCGCCGTTGACTGTGGCTATGAAGAAGACCAGGCCGAATGTCATTGTTGGCTGCTCCAATTAAAAATGCATCCGACATGTAATCTTCATCGTCTGACATTTCGAGGCCCTTGTAGCATGAAGCACTCAAGGAAGCGGCCACTGATCACATAGAAATGCAAAAAGCGCAGAAAGAAACGTATCTATTAACTATTCATCAACTAATGCCGAGTAGGTAGTTTTCTTACCAGGATATCATTTCCATCATTCATTCCAGGCGAACCGCACTCCACTCATTGATAATCATTGAACATGAAATACACCCCGACCAACATAGACGTCCATTAGATTTCATTGGTACCTACTGAACACGTGTAAATAATATATTATCAACAAAGAATGTATATAAAAAGAAGAATCAAATGAAATTTATCTTCCGGTCAATCAAGAGGACATCAGTTTATTTTCAAAACATTACAATGGTTGGTTGGTTGGTTATTCTCTACTTAGCTGTCCTCACAGAGTAGAGTAGGAGTTTTTGCTTGTTTGTCCTCTATCAAGTCGGACACAGTTGACTTCTCGCATTTACATGTTGATACCATTAGAGTCCACAAATTCGTACATCTTTTTGAGAAAAAATGTAGCATTGAGATTAAGTTTGAGGTGGTCTTGGATGGTGAATGAGGTCACATTGTTTTCTTGATTGAATAGTCGTCGAGCTATTTGTTACGCTCCAGGAAAATAACTCTCACAGTCGAAGAGGTTTGATAACCCTGGTCTCATAGCTCTGATCGTTGGAGTGTTGCAACTATGGGAAATTTCGAACTCCTGTCGAGGTATAAAATATTTTTGGGCCGTTACAGTGGCGCAGTTGGTAGGACCCGAAATCATACGAAACAATAATTAATTAAATCCCTCTCAAGCCAAAAGACTGTAAACATCATATTTCCTGAACTCGCTCAACTGCTGACTTGTTCCAGCAAGCATCTGCTGAGCCAGCGGCCTGCAGTTTCACTTCGTCATTCTTCCAACCCCAAACCAGCCGAGACAGCTGGTATTTGACTCAGGGGAAATGTTAAGCTCCAGGAAAATAACTCTCACAGTCTATTAGGGTTGATCACCCTGGCCTCATAGCTCTGATTGTGTGGTCTTTTGCTCGAAAGGGATTTAATTAATTATTTTTTCGTATGATTTCGGGTCTTATTTCGACTGCACCACTTCAACGGCCCAAAAATATTTGATACCTCGACAGGAGTTCGAACTCGCATAGTTAATTTCCCGTAGTTGCAAAACTCCAACGATCTGAGCTATGAGGCCAGTTTGATCAAGCTTCTTTGACTGTGAGAGTTAGGTACCTATTTTCCTGGAGCGTAACATTTCCCTAGAGTCAAATACCAGCCGTCCTGACTGGCTTAGGGTCGGACGAATGACGAAGTGAAAATGCAGGCCCCTGGCTCAGCAGGTGCTCGCTGGAACAAGTCAGCAGTCGAGCAAGGTCATTTTCACGGTGTGTTTTGACTCAAGTGAGTGAGGAAATGAAAGTGAGTGTGATCTGTTGAGCCGCTACGGATAAGGCGCGGGTGATCAAACTTCTTTGACTGTGAGAGTTATTTTCCTGGAGCGTAATATATTGATTACTTGATACAGCGGTTGAACAGGTGGTCAATATCAGCGATTTCCTGGGTTCCCTGGCTGTCAGGGCAGAATGGTGTGGTGAGGTTTTCCTTTCGCATTCGGAATTTGAAGAGCACGTCATTGCCATGTCCTAGGTGTATGCAGTTTATCGTGGTGAGAAATTTGCCTGTGCATTGAACACCCAAGTACCAAGGAGGGATGTAGGATAGGGAATTACGTGTCTTGTCCATGGTCCTGATCGTGTTGGTGTTGGTCTTTAAGTAATTGAATTTTTTTCTGCTTTAGAAATATGACGTGGTCACAGTAGGAGATGTTGCCGTATTTTTTGATCATGCCTTGAGTGGCAAAGTGGCGAGCAGCCACGTCAACCCGAAAATTCGAGATGAGACCCATTTGGCTAGGAATCCACTGAAAGGCTGTGGTTGATTGGGAGGTCAGATGTGGGATATAGGTATTTCTTAAAATTCTTTGAATAAGGGAGCAGGTGTTATTGCCAAATTTAAATGTTTTTCAGATGTTGCAGTGCGGACTGTGAGTCAGTTTATATTAGGGCTAGAGAGACAATAGGGGATGCTGCTGCGTGTTTAAGACCCATGCCTATCTGGCTGTCAGCTCGGCATGGAAGATGCCTGTAGTGGATTTAAATAGGTTTTACTTGGCGTCGGTAGGCCAAGTCGGACATTTATATCCCGGTTATGCGGGTTGGTCTCCGGGTCACCCCCGCGATGAATACGGGCGGAGCCGCCAAGGTCAACTGGTTTGGCGGACTGAAAGGGGAGATAGTCCGTGTCGCAGCCGCGTGGAGCGCTAGGCTCGCGTAGCAAGTGCTGGGTTCGATCAGTTTGGTACTGAGCCGTTTTGTAATATTCCGGCCTTAGATTTATATCTGAAAGGGGAATATGTTGGGCTTGGTTGAGGTACTGAAAAGTATCCTTCGTTTTTTGTACATTTGGAGTGTATTTGACACTCGGATCGGCCGAGTAAGCCTGCGTCGAATATCGTGGGTATTCGGACGGCTTGGTCGAATCGTAATGATCGGCTTCAGAGCGAGTCTGAAAGGTTTCCTCGATCTGTTGTATAGGTGAGGCTTGTTCGAAAGTTTCTCGAACGAATACATCGGGCGAGAAGGCGATCCGGACGTGAGGGTCGCGCCTTGCGCTGTCGCTGGGTTCAGCGGACTCGCCGTGTGGCCGGTAGGGCGCACTACGTGGGCTACTCGGCCCGGCTTCGCCGTCGTCCACCTCCCCTTGCAAGGGGAAGTAGGAAGGCCGACGTTCCATCGAAATGATCGAGTTTTAGCTCGTTTCGATGCCTCTATGTGTGAAAAATAGAGGGTTTTGGAGGTGGACTCGCTTGACAGAGCGTCTTTCCAATGCTCGGATGTCAGGGTCCTACCTCGTAGCCTTGAAAAAGGCTTCCTTAGACGGTAAATTAGAGCGGAGGAGCTGAGTAATTTACCGGCGTGCCCACAGCGGTCGGTTACGAGCTTAAGGCTACGAAACCCGGGCGACACGGCTCGGAACGTCCCTCGGGCGTGCGAGCTAAAGAGAATATCGATAGCTGCACCGGGTGGCGTCCTGACAGATGAACTACGTTGGGCAATGAGCAGGATGAATAATCACTGGACTCGTAGATGCCAATGCGAAATCTGTGTGGAGAGAAGTTCTGGCTTGTAGAAAGCAGTAGGAAACCGTTCTTGAGATGACTTCGTAAGGCAGAAGGTTCGTCAGCGTAGAGCGTGTAGAATTCTTCGTACTTCAGAGTGTGTCGTCGTCGAGAGCGGAGAGTGGAACGAAATTCGGAGGGCTCCCAGCGGGGTATCTATAGGGAGGTGGCCGCCTCCTGCCGCCTCCTGGTTGGTCCGCTTAATTTCATAAATTCGACTGTGCAATCTCATTGGTTCGCACAGTGTTTTCTCAGTATCTGTGCATATGATAGCTGAGTTGGTCTTCCGAGGTGGTTTCCCTGCGTCCGTCGCTTTGACGGGGTCCCCGGGGGTGGCTGAACGACCTTGAGTTTTCCTGTTTGAGGTTTCTCATTCAAGGCGACTTGTTTCGAGATGTTTGTCGCATCTCTCTCGCCCAGTAAATGTTTGGGGAGGTCGCCTTGCGTGTTCTCATTCAAGGCGACTTGTTTCGAGATGTTTGTCGCATCTCTCTCGCCCAGTAAATGTTTGGGGAGGTCGCCTTGCGTGTTATTCTTTAATATTTCACTTTTGGGAGAGAATTTAGCATTTTCTCTCTGGTGAAATATTTTGTTTGACGGAGTTGTAACTCGACGTCTTATAAATATTTTTGTGGTGTGCCTACCTCTTTTTGGTAGCCCTGAAAAGGGCTGTTGAAAAGAGGTGGTGGATTTCACCACAGGGGCCTCCCCAAGACGTCGCGTTATCAACGACGACGCCGATGGGGGAGAACTGGGAGGTCTACCCGGAACTCTCCGTAGGAGAACCTCGCCAGTTGGGGCGGAGGCGGAGGTGCAGGCCTCGCGTCCCGCTCCTGTGGTGCGCCCCGGCCTCGTCGGTTTCGACGAGCGCGGCGGGGCGGCCGTGGCCGGCCCGAGCTCTGCCGACGGGAGCCAAACCCGCCAGGGTTTGGCCCGCGGCCGCGGCTGGGCTGTTGCGGAGGAGCCCGAGAAGTGCTTGGCTCTGACCACCCCGCAGTGCTCATTTCCTCCCAGCGAGGCACGGGCACGTCGCCCGAGCTGATCCACTGTCGAGGTACCGCTGGTAGCTGGTGAGCGGGCGGAGGTGTAGGCAGTGGCTGGGCGGGTGGAGCTGGTGGCTGGAAAGGCCGGGGCCTCGTCCAAACCACCTCTGTGGGAGCGTTGGTTGTCTTCTCCGCCTCTCTCTTCGGCGAAGGCGGGAGCGGGCCGAGCGGAGCAGGGAGGGTTTCCTCTGCGAGGAGAAATTCTTCCACTTCCTCTGTTAGCATTGGAGAACTGGAGGCTGCCATGGTTGAGATTGGTATGATCTCTGGCTGTGGGGTGTTCCATATTTATACCTCCCACTGTTCCTACCCGAGAAAAATGGGCGTGGCTTGTTTTGAGTGCAGTCACCCACTTTTCGTCAAATTTGGTAGAAGGAACGCGCCCTCTGGCGGATTTCCGGGGAGTTTTCTCCTTACTTTCTGTCTGATTTTGTGACACAGATTGTCCCTGTGATACAGCTTCTTCCGAGTGTAGAGTATAAGCTGGCTTGATTTGCTGTTTGGGAACTTTCTTAGTATGTTCGCCAATTTGCACTGTAACCGAAAACTTATCTCTTTTAACCACTTTGAATGGTCCCGTGTAAGGACATTGCAGAGAGGTGAGCTGTGTGGGCACTCTGATATAGACATGAGTACATGTATCCAAATTTTTGGGCATGTTTACGGCATATTTCGTATTATTATGTTTAATATGCGTAGGCCGGAAGAAAAGAGGTTCCGAAAGGTTCGTAGAAGTTACGAAAATGTCTCCTGGGAGTGGTACATCAATTCCGTAAACTTTTTGGAAAGGCGTAGTTTCGGTCGCCGGGTCTACTGCCGTACGCATGGCGAGTAGAACTTTGGGAAGTGCGTCGAGCCAATTTTCGTTTTGAGCTTTGAGAGCCTCTTTCAAAGATCTATTTCTGCGTTCTACCATACCGTTTGTTGATGGTTTGTATGGTAACGTGTGAGTATGTTTTACTCCGAGACGTTCCATAATGGAATTGAACAGATCTGATTCAAATTGGGTGCCCTGATCACTTGTGATGTATTTAGGTACGCCCTTTGAAGCTACCCAAATATTGATAAAGGCATTTGTGATTGTGGTTGTTTCGATGTTGTTAAGAGGGACTGCCTCTAGCCAACCCGTTGCTCTATCAACCATCATCAAAATGTAACGTTTCCCTCCTTTTGCTAAAGGTAAGGGTCCGGTAATATCCACGTGTACGTGTGAAAATTTGTTTGCCGTTTCAAATTCGGAGTAAGGGAGCTTCACGGAGCGCGTGATTTTTGCTCGTTGGCAAGTTTCGCACGCTCGTACCCAGTTTGAGACATCTGCACGTAGTCCGTGCCAAAAATATCGTTGTTTAACTTTATACACTGTAGAGTGTATACCTGGGTGTCCCAAATTGTGAATTTGGCTTATTATTTCTTCCCTTATTTCGTTTGGAATATAAGGTCTAGGGTGTCCTAGGTCTAGGTTACACCAAATTTCTCCTTGAGAGAATTCAACTCGTGTGAGTTTCAATTTGTCCTCCGCGGTAGGGGGAGAACGAATTTGTGAATTTGAAATGTGCAGTAGAAGATTGCATTCTATTGCAGCCGTAATTTTCGAAATTTCGGCTATGGGTGGACCCTCGTCCGTCTGGGTTGAAATCGATTTCGTTTGAATTTCAACCGGATCGAAGGGTCTGGAGAGTGCGTCGGCGACGACGTTGCTCTCTCCGGAAATATGACGAATGTCACTCGTCATTTGAGAGATGTATGTTAGCCATCTTAATCTCTTTTTAGAAAAATGTGCATTCTTCTTAAGCATCGTGCCTAGCAGAGGCTTGTGATCCGAACAAATATGGAAAGATCTGCCGTCCAAGTCGTTGTGCCAGTGAATGCACGCTTGGTAAACGGCGAACATTTCCTTGTCGAACGATGCTTTGTTCTTCCATTGTTCTGGAATTTCTTTACTGAAAAATCCCAATGGTTGGTACGATTTCGAGCCATGTTTGTCTGTAATTTCTTGTTCTAGTGCCGCTCCGATGTGTGTGTCGGATGCGTCACAGACTAATCTCCACTCCGCCGTAGGGTGTGGGTGAGCAATGCTATGCAGTGTTGCTTTGATCATTGCTTGCTTTAAGCTGTTGAAAGCTTTTTCTCTCTCTGATGTCCATTCGATAGGTGTTCTGTCATTTTTTTTGTTTGACTGAATGGAGTCATACAGAGGTTGTGCCGTGTGAGCGAATTTGCTTGAGCATGCTCGGTAGAAACCACACATACCTAGGAATCTGCGTAGACTTCGTACGTCTACTGGCCTAGGAAATTGTTCTATGGCTTCTATTTTATCTCGTTTAGGAATTATCCCTTCCTTCGAGATAGTGAAACCTAGGAAATCGACGGTAGGTTTTGAAAAAATGCATTTATCAAAACCTACTCGAAGTCCGTGTTCCCCTAGTTTGTCAAAAATTTGTCTGAGGTGGTTCATGTGTTCGTTATAATTTTTAGAAGCCACCAGGATGTCATCTAGGTATACAAATGCGAAATCAAATTTTCGCATAATGCTGTCCATGTATCTTTGCCATGTTTGAGCCGCTCCGGCCAAACCCATGCTCATTTTCTTAAACTCATAAAGACCGAAAGGTGTAATAATCGCAGTTTTATGAGCGTCATCTGGGTGCATCGGAATATGATAATACGCTGATTTTAAATCTATTGTCGAATAGATTTGCGTATCATGTAAATTCGCTTGGAAAGAGCGAATGTGAGGAGGAGGGTAGGCGTCTTTCTTCGTTTTCGCGTTGAGGAAACGGTAGTCGCCGGTGATTCTCCATGACCCGTCTTTTTTTGGCACACAGTGTAACGGGGATGCCCATTCGGAATCCGATGGTGCAATTATGCCTTCTGAAAGCATTTCGTCAAAAGTACTTTTGACTTGAGCCCGTTTTTCTCCTGCCATGGGTCTTGCTCGGAAGTGTACTGGTGTTCCTTCCGTGGTTATACGGTGGTAAACCCCGTTGTTTTTCCATTTACCATGAATTTTGCTCATTTTATCATTGTATTTGCTAATGATAGAGCAAATGTTTTCGTCCTCCGTGATTTGCACGTCCTCTGGTTGAGGGGTATTGTCACGATGAGGGATATTAGCTGCTATTTGTTCGTCAGTGAACTTTTTGTTCATGACTGCAGCTATTTTTTGATCGGCATAGCACTTTATTTTATCTTTATAAATGTACTTGTGTTTGACCCGTATTCCGATATCCCAAGACTCGAGGAATGGAATACCTAGGATCGCTAGATCAACTTTTGTGATCATAAACTCGGTGGTCATGTCCCCGAGGCCGATGTTAATTGTTGTGTCAGCTCGCCCTAGTGTGTCTATAGGGGCTCCGTTAGCTGCTGTGAGCTTAACGTTGGACTTAAGAATTTTCAAGCCCAATTTTTTTGTGACATTGTGGGGCAGAATGTTCACTTCTGCTCCCGTGTCAATGAGAAATTCAGTGCCATTTAGTTTGCACTTGAAAAAGAGCCTTTTATACTCAGTAGACTGCCGGCGTATAGGCTCAGATACACTGGCAGTTATTCGTTTTCCGAACTCTCTGTGTCGGAGGTTGGAACGGTACTTTCTCGTACCGATCGCTGAGTATTTTCGGTAGAAACCCGGGTTTTAGGCTGGCTTATAGTCGCAGCCTTTCTGCTAGTTTTGGAAGCAGTGTTCGACTTCCAAGTGCAGTGTTCTGGGTCTGCACATTTGCGAGTTTCGTTACCGAAACGTGCGTGGTTTCGACAGACATAGGCCGTCGGTTTGTGAGGCTTACTCTCCACTGGTTGGGGTTTGAACTCAGCTTGTTTCGAGAGGGCCTTTTTGAAACCAGTATTTATGGGTTTCGGAGTAGATTCTACTCCTCGTATGTTCAGAGAAGTATTCTCTGTTCTGTACGCGTGTAGCGTATCAGCTAGGTCGAGCCGGGAGGTCGTGGTAGGCTGAGCTGCGACCATACCTCGTGCTTCGATGGGAAGAGTCTCGATCCACTTTTGAGTGATTAGAGCTTCCGAAAAGTACCCAACAGCTTTCGAGTACATCTCGTGGTACTTGGTGCTGGGTTTTTTGGCGAGAGATGCGGGGTCCTCGAGTGCGAGGAGCCTGTCCTGTAAGGACAACCCATATTCTCGCTGGAGGCGCTGTTTGGCCTCTTCGTAGGGTGCGTGGGGTGCCGTGAGGTAAGCTGAGTCGATAGCTTCCCTCATTTCTTCTGGTACCCACTTGTATATAGCTGAGAAGCATTCGTTTTGCGTTCTCAGGTGTTTTCGCACGCAGTATTGATCGAACTCGGCGAGTGCACGATCGATATTCTTCTTTTGGAAGATTGGTTTCTGATAATCTCCCATCTCCTCTAAAAGTGCTTGAAAACCACCTTGTGTAGAGGGATGTTGCGTGAGATGTGGGGCGTAGAGGCCCGGCGGGGGTCGCACGCCCGCAGTGGTTCCCTGAAATCCACTAGCTTCATAAGAGGGAACGAAATGCTCCGTGTTAAGCCTGTTCAAAGGCGGGGTCACCATTTGTAGTGGATTTAAATAGGTTTTACTTGGCGTAGGTAGGCCAAGTCGGACATTTATATCCCGGTTATGCGGGTTGGTCTCCGGGCCACCCCCGCGAGGAATACGGGCGGAGCCGCCAAGGTCAACTGGTTTGGCGGACTGAAAGGGGAGATAGTCCGTGTCGCAGCCGCGTGGAGCGCTAGGCTCGCGTAGCAAGTGCTGGGTTCGATCAGTTTGGTACTGAGCCGTTTTGTAATATTCCGGCCTTAGATTTATATCTGAAAGGGGAATATGTTGGGCTTGGTTGAGGTACTGAAAAGTATCCTTCGGTTTTTGTACATTTGGAGTGTATTTGACACTCGGATCGGCCGGGTAAGCCTGCGTCGAATATCGTGGGTATTCGGACGGCTTGGTCGAATCGTAATGATCGGCTTCAGAGCGAGTCTGAAAGGTTTCCTCGATCTTTTGTATAGGTGAGGCTTGTTCGAATGTTTCTCGAACGAATACATCGGGCGAGAAGGCGATCCGGACGTGAGGGTCGCGCCTTGCGCTGTCGCTGGGTTCAGCGGACTCGCCGTGTGGCCGGTAGGGCGCACTACGTGGGCTACTCGGCCCGGCTTCGCCGTCGTCCACCTCCCCTTGCAAGGGGAAGTAGGAAGGCCGACGTTCCATCGAAATGATCGAGTTTTAGCTCGTTTCGATGCCTCTATGTGTGAAAAATAGAGGGTTTTGGAGGTGGACTCGCTTGACAGAGCGTCTTTCCAATGCTCGGATGTCAGGGTCCTACCTCGTAGCCTTGAAAAAGGCTTCCTTAGACGGTAAATTAGAGCGGAGGAGCTGAGTAATTTACCGGCGTGCCCACAGCGGTCGGTTACGAGCTTAAGGCTACGAAACCCGGGCGACACGGCTCGGAACGTCCCTCGGGCGTGCGAGCTAAAGAGAATATCGATAGCTGCACCGGGTGGCGTCCTGACAGATGAACTACGTTGGGCAATGAGCAGGATGAATAATCACTGGACTCGTAGATGCCAATGCGAAATCTGTGTGGAGAGAAGTTCTGGCTTGTAGAAAGCAGTAGGAAACCGTTCTTGAGATGACTTCGTAAGGCAGAAGGTTCGTCAGCGTAGAGCGTGTAGAATTCTTCGTACTTCAGAGTGTGTCGTCGTCGAGAGCGGAGAGTGGAACGAAATTCGGAGGGCTCCCAGCGGGGTATTTATAGGGAGGTGGCCGCCTCCTGCCGCCTCCTGGTTGGTCCGCTTAATTTCATAAATTCGACTGTGCAATCTCATTGGTTCGCACAGTGTTTTCTCAGTATCTGTGCATATGATAGCTGAGTTGGTCTTCCGAGGTGGTTTCCCTGCGTCCGTCGCTTTGACGGGGTCCCCGGGGGTGGCTGAACGACCTTGAGTTTTCCTGTTTGAGGTTTCTCATTCAAGGCGACTTGTTTCGAGATGTTTGTCGCATCTCTCTCGCCCAGTAAATGTTTGGGGAGGTCGCCTTGCGTGTTCTCATTCAAGGCGACTTGTTTCGAGATGTTTGTCGCATCTCTCTCGCCCAGTAAATGTTTGGGGAGGTCGCCTTGCGTGTTATTCTTTAATATTTCACTTTTGGGAGAGAATTTAGCATTTTCTCTCTGGTGAAATATTTTGTTTGACGGAGTTGTAACTCGACGTCTTATAAATATTTTTGTGGTGTGCCTACCTCTTTTTGGTAGCCCTGAAAAGGGCTGTTGAAAAGAGGTGGTGGATTTCACCACAATGCTGCAGTTTTTATTCAGCCCTACACCATAGGTGATGTTGTGAGGTTCACAAAAACAAGCAGAGGCAGTATTGCCATTTATGAGTTTCGAGCCCTCAGTGTATATTCAATTCTTGTATTGTGGATATGAGTTGTAAAACATTACAACAATTTTGGACTTCAGATAAAGTTTGTTTGTGGGTAACAAAATTAATGTGCCTACCTTTGAGTATTAATAAGATGGAGGGCTATAGCTCTGAATTCAAAGCTGTTTCCCTGTCAAGGCATTATGTGCCACCACAGTCGAGTTGGCTTTGCAATTGACCCGTTCCCGCCACGCTTTTTTCAAATTCAAATGACAAAGCCGTTTATTGTAAGTTAGGTTTTGTTTGATATTACTTATTATTGTTACATTTTAGTATTAATTTATGTGTGTAGACATAACTGTCTAGATATTAGTATGTTCATACTTTGGTCCCCATGCTCAAATCTTGGTGCCTTCTATTTATTTATTTATTTTTTTTTTTTTGGTACACACAGAACATCTGATCTACCATCATCAAACATCCACTAGAGTGTATTGGCGTCATTTCAACACTCATTCCCACAGTGAAAAAAATATGAAAGATTAAGTAATGGTGTTAAATAGCGGTGTACATGTACGGTGCACAATTAGGTTTTAAATCCTAAATAAGAAATATGTTTTAGGTATATCCCAAGGCCCTACAACTGTACGTGGATCTCAGAGGCCGCCTAATGCAAATTGAAGAGAGCATTGGCGGACATATTGGGGTCAACTTCACGCGCCCTTTTTGAATTGTAAGGCTAGCTAGTTTGTGTATAAGTGTTCGTAGAAAACATATTTAGTATTATCTTGATGAAAACTAGTCTAAAATCATTAAAAACGTCAATTATTATGATCACAACACAGTTTGTAAATGAATTTTATGCAATATTTTCAACAGAGACAAACTGTTGGAGCTGCTTGTCTTTGGAATATCTAACCAAATATGAAGATTTACAAACTTATTTAGGCCACAATTCTCGTCCGATTTTCGTGATTCTTTTTTTGTTCAACTATGAATTTGGTCTAGTTTTGGATCTTATATCAGGAATGTACAATTTGATTATGAAAAAGGGTGAATGGAGGGGGTAACAGTAAAATATCAAGATGTTTTAACTAATATCGTCAGATTTTTGTGATTCTTTTTTGTTCAACTAAGAATTTTGTCTAGTTTTGGAAGGTACATTAGGAGTTCAAAAAAAAAAAAATAAATAAATAAAATAAGAAATAAATAGGTAAATAAAAAAATATATATATTAAAAAAAGTAAATAAATAAAAAAAAGAAGAAAAGAAAAATTAAAAAAAAGGTCATAAATTTCATTATGAACGAGGAAGATTGGAGGAGGTAATAGTAATAAATCATGATGTTTTAACTATTCAAGTCAGATTTTTGAGATCATTTTTTAAATTTGATTATAAATTCGGTCTCCGAAGTAAGGTCTCGTAAGTTCGGAGCTTCAAATTTCATACTGGAAGTTTTATTACCTATTTGAATTTGCTGTCGGTGGAGGGAGTTAATGGGGGGGGGGGGGGTTCGAGAAGTCATGATATATTTGTTTTTTCTCTTATTTTAACTCTCACCAAATATATATAAAATCCATTCATAAGGACGTCCGTGTAATGTATGCATTACTTACCAATATGATTTCATGTAGTTTTGCATAGTGGCGATATTGTACTTTTCATACCGTACTTATAATAGTTAGGGCATAAGTTAGTTAGGTATTTTAAAGTGAAAGATCCTTCCATTATTCAAAAGCAATTATCTCAGAACCATTCTTCCAAAGTAACAGAAGAATCGCTCTGCATTTCAATATTGAGACAATATCTTGTACATAAGACACAGTTTTACAAACACCATGGGTTCACCTGGATGGGGCAAGGAGTATGATCAGAGGAGCTGAACAATTGAATAAATGAATAACTACTTCATGGCACTTTCTATGTTATTATATTATTTTCATTTTACATACAATTTCATAAAATTCTGTCAATATAGATTAATCTGAAACTTTGTAGCTCATGCATATTGATAAGTTAGTAAAAAGAAAATTATTATCAACTACAATACCACATCAAGAGGCCTCCAACGGACCAAAATAATCTTTAGGAAATCGCGAAAATCTATACTTACTTATGAAATGAGAGTGTGCAGTCTTCAGTTTTGCGATTTATGCAGTTAAATGCCGCACACACTTTAATCATTGTTCATTATCAAAGAAATTTCATGAGTAGATGAACTATAATACAATCTTCATTGCACATAAATAAACGATGTTGCCCCCAATATGGCCGACTACAGTCTATTTCCAATTCAATTTCCAATGCGACACTAGCGCTACGAGTGGGTCTAGTTTACTATTTAAATGTCTTTGGGAAAACGCAAGACGGTTTCGCCTTCCACATTTTGCTCCATGGTGACGGGATAGGTCCTTGAAAAAGAATATGGTTTCAGCGCTCACGTTAATGTTACTTTTTTATTTAAGAGAGTGATGACGCATGACGTGCACGTGACGGGCTGACGCTTATTGACGCTTGACGGGTTGATGCTGACTGGTAGAGAGAAGTCTAGTTCATCATCTTTTGAAAGCGTAAGTAAACTGTCTTTACAACATTAATTGGTACATTACTTCTATCTTGTGACTTGCGAACCGCTAGTGGGTTATTCATATACCGTTGGGTACAGTACACGTGGGTGTTGGGCGTTATTCAAAACACGTGGACTGAATAATCATCTATGGTTATATTATAAAAAGTTTATAGGTCTCAGGACCACTAATACCAGAATTCGATATGTTTGAATGGAATAAAGTAACCCACGATGCTGCTCACACGTGGGTTTAATAGCGAAGTAGGTGGATAGGTAGACCTTGGGTATACCTAGACCCAGATCACTTGTTCTCTAGGGTCTTTACTTCAGACTTTAGGTATTGATTCTGGAGGGGGGGGGGGGGGGGGGGGGGGTCTGTTACTTTTGGAATTATAACCAACAGTGGTCTAGTTTCCCACTGGACTAATTTTCGACCAACAGGCGAAATGAGGGGGCAAAACAACAGTAGTAAACTAACAAGAGATGGGGAGCGAAAGAGTGAGCTACTCTTTTGAGGAAGTTCGTTCTCCAAATCGCTCCCTTCGCAGAGTGGTTGGTAGTTGAAATGACTCCTCTTTCGGTGAACCAGTAGCTTTGTTCCAACTACGCTTCGAGAGTGCAGGAACTCCTCCAGAGTTGCCGTGGGGTTACCTCCAAGGTCGCCCACTTTCGTGTTTGTTGGAACACTTCGGAGAGAGATGTGATTACAAATGTTGTAGAGAAGGTGAAAACAGTTTAGGGAAGGTTACGCGGTTAAAATGTAGTTAACCCAAGGGGAGCAGGTTATTTCAAATTGCGCATGCGTAGGGCCCGGATCTCTCAATGAGACCCCGTTTAAAGTGTGGGGGCTGCTTGGGGGACCACCGGAGCAGCTCTGGGGGCGCTCAAAGATCTGTTGGAACACGGAGCTTGGGACCTGGAAGTTTGGAGTTACGGGAGGATCAAAGCCTATTGGCCCAAAAGGAGTGTAACGAGGAGTTACTGGAGGATGAGTGGAAGGTAGTGGGGGGAGTAACTCTGAAGGAGTCGCTACTTCCCGGGAGTGAGCGAATCCAGTCTCAGTCCTTTTAGTGAACGACTCCTTCCCGTCACTAAAACGAACCAAGATTATTTAATTTCAGGCATTACCGTTCAGAACCGCCATGGTTCAACTCTTTTGCAAAATTAATGCAAATTCCTTCATTCTTTTCACTTCAACATTTAAGGACTACAGAACTCATTGATTAAATTTATATTCAATAGGTACATGAATAATAAAAAATATAAATCAATGAATTCCAGAGTGATATTGACGAGGAAACGGTGACCGGAAAATATTTCGAGGAAACGGTGACCGGAAAATATTTCCCGTAAACGGCGACCCCCGGAAAATATTTCCCCTAACGAAATTTTATGAAACAACTGAATTTCTGAAACAAATTCTGTTAGTCTCTGTATACATGCAATACAGGTACATACGTACATGCTGCATTTATCCAAAAAGTAAAAAAAAGCAGAAAGGCTTTCATCTCGTGAAAATCTGTATTTGTATCTATGATGAGTATTTTATTTTATTGTAATGTAAATATTATGTATTTTAATTTATTGCTAGTAAATAGTTTTTTGAAGAATACAGTTGAAAATGTTATTGTCGTTTTAGACTGTTACCTGTATTTTCCTCCAAGCTAGACAGCAGCCGTCTAGCATTTGGGCTCCGGGGTAACATCGATAAAGGCTGTTCAATTGCCCCGTAATAGAGAATCACTCAATGTTCCACAGATTGTCAGATTCTACATCTTGCGAGTTGTTACAGAATTATGTTCGGGGAAATTTTTTCCGGGCATGAAAAACTCTTGGGGAAATTTATTCCGGGGGTCGCCGTTTTGGGGAAATTTTTTCCGAGGAAACACCGAAATCTCAGTGTAAATACTGTCAACCTCATCTTGTAAATCTTATGACCAGCTACGGAGTTGGTGAAAAAGTTTACTAGAGTGGAGAAGATAACTGCCTTACAGAACACCTGGAGAAGTTACCCATGGCAAAATCCTGTCTCTTTCGAGTTAGAGGCTTACAGAACACCTAGAGAAGTTCTCTAAGGCGAAAATGACGGTGTTTCTTTACTGTGGAAACGTTTCCCCATCGAAATAAAGTTACCGAACCCCCCCGGAGAAATAGCTTCAGCTAAAATATTGCATTTATTTTTTTCAAGATCACCCTAGATAGGCAGTACGTATTTATTTAAATAACTATGCATTTTCTTAGTAGGTTCGTATTGCTGATATTATGTCTTTTCTTGGGCATATGACATGTAACAGAAAATGTGTAGAGTATTTTTTTATTCTATTTCCATTTGTGATGCAGTGCAGGTATTATGGAGGAACAATCCTATTGCGAATGCACCAAGCAGTTGACTGATGACGAAAAAAACCTCTTGGAAAAGCAGGATTCGAGGCTCGTTACTCCTTTTCAGTCCGAAAAGCTCGAATCAGGAGCTAAGAAGTACTGGGATGTGTTTTATAAAAGGAATGAAAATCGGTTCTTCAAAGACAGGCATTGGATCATGAGAGAGTTTCCAGAACTTGAAGGTACGGAACGTGATAAAATATATATTAGATGTGTAAAAGGAAGAGAATAAATAGGTTTGAATGTAATTATTTAATGTTGTATATTACAGATCTGAAATCTTGTACTTCCCCACACTCATTACTTGAAGTTGGCTGTGGCGTAGGAAACCTGTTCTACCCACTCTTGGAAGAAGGATTGTTGCTAAACGTGCATGCCTGCGATTTGTCCCCACGAGCTATAGAACTTCTGAAACAACATCCCATGTTCGAAGCTGATAAGATTAATGCATTTCAGGTGATTATTGGTAAAACTTGTTGATAATGATTGTCGTGAGTCTGTTGATATTTGTTATGAAAATTCCTAAGGTTCTTAATTGCAACCAAATCACTGCTACGGCCATAGTTTCAACGGGGCTCCGAACTAACAAAGTTATTGGCGATGGACGTAAGGAACGGGCAAACGTAAACTGCCACATACCACTAGGGATTATACCTTGGGGTTGTAGATGGCGAGAGTAATCAGCTTCTCGTATTTTGTAGTTTTTATTCCAGTAAATGAGATATGGATGGGCGGACGATGAAATTTATCGTCCCCACCCAAAAAAATCGTCTCCCACCCCAAAAAATCGGGAGGTGTGGTCTCGTCCGAGTTGCGATCGAGACTGACTAATAATGACTAGAAAAATAGTTAAATAATTTCCCCCACCCTGCTGTCCGCCCTAAAATCCTTTTGGATGAGATGACAGTCAAAAATCGTCTCCCACCCCAAAAAATCGGGAGGTGTGGTTACGTCCAAGTTGCGATCGAGACTGACTAATAATGACTAGAAAAATAGTTAAATAATTTCCCCCACCCTGCTGTCTCCTCAGCCTGCTATGGTCGCAACGAGTGGGAGAGAGAAGAAGGTTCAGAAGAGAGAGATGAAGAACCTCCAAACGGTCTTGAGGCGATGTAATCTTGTCTTCCTATCCTGCTATGTTGGGAACGTGTGTGAGAGAGAAAAAGTATCGCCGATCCCCGTGTTGTCTCTGTTCAACACGCGGGCTCGGGGAAGCTTGTTTAATAAATGCGACCGCTCTCGCTTTTGTGCGTGGACTTCTGGCTCGAGGTCAGCAAAAATTGGAGCTCGACCCTGTATCGGACCTTTTATTAATCATTTTATATGCGAGAGGTCGCATTACCAAATGTGGAGCAATGATTTTCGCTAAACCATGACATATAAACATGGTTTAACGAGTTTTTTTCATCTAAGGTTAAATCTGCAAGTAAATCCTACCGGGAAAAAAGGTGCGCGTCGCATTCCACTTCTCTGCGTCGATATTTTTCACCCCCACCATCTGAAATTTGTAGGTTATAAAATGTTTGGCAGAGGTTCATCGTGTATCACTTGCAGATTGCTCGGAAAGCACGCCACTCTTCTCAAGACACTCTTCTCAAGTCAATTCAAGACACTCCAACCATAGTAAGTAAAAATCTCTGATTAATATTGTTAGGAGTTTGATAAAACATTATTCGAAAAATTATCTGAAACTCTTCATTTTCATTTCAGATGTCAAACAATAAAACCAATATTTTTTTCATTGATTTTGAAACAACTGACGAAATATATTCAAATTTAATTGACGAGATGAATGAACCATCACTACCTACATTGAATTTAAGTGAATCAGATTTCATGATTGATTCAATTAGGTATAATAGTAATACATCTCTCAACTTATTTTTAGAAATGTATGATATCGATTACAATGATCAATTAACTTCACCTATTCCTCCATGTAACATTCCTGTAATCATTAATCAAATCCCATCATCTCATGGTCATGTTGATCAATTACCTTCACCTATTCCTCCATGTAACATTCCTGTAATCATTAATCAAATCCCATCATCTCATGGCCATGTTGATCAATTACCTTCACCTATTCCTCCATGTAACAATCCAGTAATCATTAACCAAATCCCATTACCTCCTTGCCATATTAATCAATTACCTTCAACATCAGCATCATCCTCATCTCATGTTAAAAAACGTGGTCGTCCTAAACCATTAAAATCCTTTTTGCCATCATCACCAGACGACGACAATGAAGAGTTGAAACACCCTCATTGTTGTCCTTTTCATTCATCAAAACAACGAACTAACCAAAACACTAGACTTGAAAATCCATCTCGTCGTGTACGCTGATATAGACGTAAGATTCCATCTCGCAGTCATCCTAAACCTACATCTGAAAATAATATTTCACCCATTTATCCTAACATATTTAAAAAAATAAAAAAATTAAATCTATCATCATCTAAAATTAAAAAACGTTTGCATTTTAAACAGCAACCATCAAAACCATTCATTTTTCCATCATCATCAGATGAGGAATAATTCCTACCCCCCTCATCCTCGTCCTTGATCGTTATCATACATATATATTACAGTGTTTCCATTATCATTGAAAATGACATCTTGGTTAATCTTGTTCCGATGATAAACAGGTAAAAATATAAGGATAAATTACACACAATTTACATATCAAAATATCTCATTTATTAATTTTGTTTCACTGCTACACATTTTACATTTTTGACAATTATAAAAAAAATTCTTTTAAACAAAAGTCTCTGTTACACAGCTATGTAAAACTGCATCCATGTCATACAATCGTAGGAAACAGTTGGAACAAAAAACGTATCTCTTTCCTAAATTGCTTTTAAAAAATCCTCTCTGCGCTAAATACAAATAGTCAACTTTCATTCGTCCACCCAATGGTTCAAAACTCATCAAGCGTGGCATCACTTCATTCATGTCTATTTTTGTGGGATTTGCCAGACACCAATATTTTAAAGCAATAGCTTTCGCCTTAGAGCACGAATTTTTCAATTTTAAATTTGAAAAAGATGAATGATATGCACACACAGCGAAATTGGTATGATTTAACAGAACCTCGTAGGCTGGGCATCCGAAAGCGTAGAGGTCCAGGACAGGACGATTCAATATCTTTTCGAAATAGATAGCTTTCTCCAATCCTTTGGCATACAGAATATCAGCAGATTCAGTTGATTCTCGTAGTACAGCATATAAATCTTCGTACGAAGTATCTCCTTGTGAGAAATGCAAGCCGTGGACCATTGGCGTACAATATCTGGTTAGAGGCGATTTGCTAATATCAGGGTTCACATCCTTAGGAGGGAGGAAGATCCAATGTTGAATCGCTGATTTTGAGTCTAGATAGCATACCGTTAGTTCTTTAACAATGAATTCATTATCGTTGTCTTTAAAAAAACATCCATCAATGATAGCCATTTGTATATTTGCGGATGTGCAAGATATATAATGAAAAGTTATGAATTGAATGATTTTACCATAAGATTCGAGCAATATTTATCACAGAAACCGTTGTCCAAATCTAATATCAGATTTTTAAAAAGTTTGGGTTACACTGTTTTTAAATATGGAAGGAATACTCAATATTTTAGTAAAACCCAACTTTTCCGATAACCTCGAAGGTTACGATTTTACAAGATATTCCCCATTCAATCAAGCAAACAATGATGAAGTGCAGATTTTAGTGAACCAATCGGATTTAATATCTGCCCCTTTCGATAGTTATTTGAGTTTAGAAGGCACATTGAATAACGGTTTGTCTACAACAAACAAACCTAAAGTTGTTTGCGGAGGTTTTTGGCACTGTTTGATAGTATTTGCTTACGTATAAATACTACTGATATAGAATTCATACGCCATCCGTTTCTAAGCACGTTACTGAGATTGTATACCACTCTATCTCCGTCAGATCTTCCTGCACTTGAAAATGCTGGTATTTCAGATCCGAACCAATCTAAGGATATTATGGGTGTTGTTTTCGTAGGTAATAAATATAACATTTGCATACCTTTACGATTAATTATGGGATTTATGCAAGATGTTCAAACTGTGATAGTCAACTCGAGGTTAGAATTAATATTAACACGTTCTAGTACAGATCTCAATTGTTTAATTGGTGGATCTGATAATATTGACAGTGAGTTAACTATTGATAAAATTTCATGGTTAGTACCACAGATCAAACTCGCAGATGAGGTTAGGGCCAAGATGTATGAAATCATTTCTCGAGGACCTACTCTTCACCTTGCATGGAGAAGTTCAGAAATCCATGAATATCCTGTATTGCCATCTGCAACCAACGTAATTTGGCCTATTAAAACGAGTTCGAAAATTCAATGTCCTCGGTATGTAATAGTGGCTTTTTACACAAACAAGAAAAACGAGATCACCAAGGACTTATCAAAACCAAGTAAAATACCACTTACAGCCGTGAGATTATATTTGAACGAACAAACGTACCCATACCAAGACATAAATATGAATTTGAATGATGGAAAAATTGCGGAGTAGTACAACAATTACATAAGATTTCAGAATAGTTATTTCAATCGTCACAATCCAACGCCTCTGCTCAACAGAACTACATTCTCTAAACATTCTATTATTGTGATTGATTGTAAAATACAGAAGGATCGCGTAACAGAAGGGGGAATTGATGTTCGTTTGGAAATAGAGTCATCGAGTTTAATGCCAGAGAAGACTAGCTGTGTAGCAGTGATAATTTATGACAAAATAATGACATATAATCCTTTAACGGGGGAAGTACAACGTTACTCCTAAATTTTTTGTTTGTTTATTTCTTATGATTTCAGATGGATCCTTATAGCTATTATTATTATCCATATGGGTATATAAATCCGGCCAACCGATCATTTCCTTCATTTCCTTCATTTGTTCATCCTCAGCCGGTCTACCATCAACAACAACATCAGCAGGCTTTTGATGGTCAGCAGCAACCATTTGTTCATCATCAGCCGGTCTTCAATCAACAACATCAGCAGCAGGCTTTTGATGGTCAGCAGCAACCATTTGTTCATCCTCAGCCGGTCTACCATCAACATCAGCAGCCATTTGTTGGTCAGCAGGCTTTTGTTGGACAGCCGCAGATGAGCTACCAACAAGAACAACAGCAACAAATTCCCTCCGCCACCAACCACCCCCGTCAGCCACCCCCTGCCTCCTCGGCCAGCAGCCACCCCCGTCCTCCTCGTCGTTCATTTAATCGATCAACTAACACTAGACGTAAGATTCCATCTCGCCACTTACGCAGATCATCCCGTCATCCAAATCTCCCTCAGCAAAGGAGGGTTGACCATGATGCGGATGGTTCATCATCATCTAACTACCCCAATTCATTATATTCCCTCGATTCTGACGAAACCTCACCACCATCACCAGCACCATTAGATACTCAAACTCAATCTCAATCATGCCTCATGTCCATATCTACCTTACCACCATCCTCATCATTAACAAATACTTCACCACTTGCCGCTTGTGCGTATTGTAAGAAAACTTATAAATTGAAAATCAATATAATTAGACATATGAAAATGTGTCATCAACGACATACTTTACTGAAATGTCAATTATGTAATTATCAATTTCCTAAGTTATCGGACAAATTACGTCATTATTGCGGTAAATCAAACGGAAAACTAACATGGTACTGTACTAGTTGTAAAGAATCAAAACCTTTCCGAACTGCAGCCGGATTTATGTTGCATATCAGGAAAGGGGTATGCTCGCATATTGCAAATAGATCTAAACCATTTCGTTTGCATGCGATACCAAATTCGGATGGAGTTGTTGTGACGACTAGCATAAATAATACCGTGTGCAATATGTTTATAAAAAATATGGAGAATATTATCGAACCTACCGCATTTATTTTCAATTGTGCGGAAACGTTCGATAATATTATTGATGAAATGTTGAAAAAATATAAATCATTCAAAATGAATTTAGCTCTCGAATGTCAATATTCCAAAACTAATTTATCGTCAGATGGGATTTTATTAGAACAAACGGAAGATAGAAAGTTTTCATCTCAAACACACATTGTCGTCGAAACTACTAGTAAAGCTAAATTGTTACATGATACTATGGTAGAAATATTGGGTGTAATGAGTGAGTATGAGTAGCATGGATCAGGATGGAGTCTAAAAATAATAGATGGGTTACTAATTCATTTTAGTAAATATGTACCATTCAGAGGTGCTAGTTTCATTACACTTCCTCTTTCAATAGCAAGAAAAAACAGCGTCCGAAATTTTACAAATACTGATCATAACTGCTTTTGGTTTGCCATATTAAGTGGATGGTTTGGTGATGGATGCAAGAGGGAGGCGAATTGTGGTGTTTGTATTAAGAAGAAAAAACCAAAAGCGTGGACAATCAAAAGCAGTTATGCCCTTCTAAAACATCCTTTTAATTTGTCTAATATAAAGTACCCTACATCTTTGAATGAAATTTCAATATTTGAAAAAAATAATCACGTCAGTGTCAATGTATATGGTTTGGAAAAAAGAAAACGCTTACAACCTAGACTATACCCACTTAAAATATCTGAACAGTGTGACGAAGCTGTCATGCATTTTGATTTATTGTATTTACCCAAAAATAAGAAAAAATTAGATGACGATAATCCAATAACTCATTACTGTTTGATAACAAATTTCACAAAGTTGGCTTTTAATCGAAATCCAGCAAGTCTATTGGCGTGTAAAAGATGTTTCACATCTTTCCGCACTGATACCTCTGCAGGATTACATAACCAATATAATATGATGGATGATAATACCTTGAATGAAGAAACTTCATCTGTTGATGTTAACAAATCTGCAAGTGAACGATTGAAATGTCATCTCGAATGGTGTAAGAAACATTATCCTACACGAGTAGTAATGCTGCAGCCTGCCAAATCTATAATCAAATTTGATCAACCTGAAAGGGAACAATATGTCCCTTTTGTGGTAATAGCAGATTTGGAGACTATGATAGTACCACTCGATACTAGTACTACATCTTCTAGACCATCTCCTTCGGTAGACTTGGATAATAATATTGATATGCAGAGACCATGGATAAAGCGTCTAGCAATGCATGAAGTTTACGCGGCTGGATGTCTTACCGTGTCTATGTATGACAATATTGTTATTGACAAAGACGTAAATGTTTTTGTTGGTGATAACATAATCGATCAATTTATGGCATATTTGAAACAGATAGTTGATCGTGTTGATGAACTTTACGATAATCCAAAACCTATGATACCTCTCACATCTCAACAACTTTTAGAAGCAAATACCTCTCAAATTTGTGTGATTTGTGAGAATATTATTAGTGACATTAAGGTCAATCATCACGATCACCTTTCCGGTATGTTCTTAGGTGTTGCTTGTCAATCATGCAATTTGAAGGTTACTCATCCGAAGTTTGTTCCTGTCTTCTTCCACAATTTAGCAAAATATGATTCTCATCCGCTTGTACTTGGTTTAGCAGCCAACGAGAGAAATCACTTGGAGAAATCCTTCCAAGCTCAACTGAATCATACATAGCGTTTGAGAAACGTTTCACAGGAACAAAACGTTGGTGTCGATTTATTGATAGTTACAGATTTCTGCCAGCATCACTTGCTACGTTAGTGAGCAAATTAACAGACTTCCCTTATTTGAGCAAGTACGTGTCTGATCCATCACAACGTCAACTGCTTGTTCAGAAAGGATATTTTCCGTACAGTTACGTTAGTAATGTTGATGTTCTGGCGGATAACTGTCTTCCACCAAAATCAAAATTTTATGATGATTTAAATGAATGTGATATCTCGGATGAACAATATAACCACGCACAGCAGATATGGAGCAAATTCGATTGTAAAACCTTGTTAGATCATTCTAAAGTTTACTTACGCACGGATATATATTTGCTATGTGAGGTAGTACAAGAATTCTGTAAGCTCTGCGTCACTCACTATAAACTTGCTTGGTTTTACACGCTGCCATCTCTCGCATATAGTGCGATGATGCGAAAAACTGGAGTTACTTTAGATTTGTTGACGGATTATGATCAGTTTTTGATGATTGAACGAGGCGTTAGAGGTGGATCGTGCAATGTGATCCGTAGATCGGCTGAGGCTAATTTACCATATCTACCCAATTATGACGGATCAAAACCTAATTCGCATCTCCTACTTCTCGATGCTACGAGTCTTTATCCGTCAACTATGGCCCTTTTTAAACTACCGTATGGTGGGTTTAAAAAGGTGACCAATCCCCACGAGTTGGACATGAGGACTCTGTCTGGGGATGCGGATATAGGTTATTTATTTGAGGTAGATTTGATGATTCCCGACAGCTATCATGACAAATTGAATGATCTACCTCTTTTGCCTGAACGTATGGTACCACCTAACTCCAACAGTAAAGTTCCTAAATTGTTATCGACGTTATTACCAAAGTCGAACTATGTTGTTCATTATTTGTTATTACAACAGGCAATTAAACATGGATATATCATTACGAAGGTTCATAATGTATTATCATTCAAACAATCACATTGGTTAAAACCGTATGTTGAATTTAATTCTAACCTTCGTGCATTGTCCAGGGATAAGTTCTAAAAGGATTTGTTCAAATTGTTTTCGAACGCCGGTTATGGCAAGTTCCTGGAAAATGTGCGCGGGCGTATTAACTTCAAAATAACGTGTCACGAATCCCAACTTTTGACTTATATTAGCAAACCGACGTTTCAGTCTCGTGTCCTGTTCAATGATAAAATAGTGGGAGTCAAGCTGAAAAAAGAGACAATTTGTTTTAATAAAGCTAATTACGTAGGTCAATGTATTCTTGATTTATCCAAGTACTTGATGAACGAGTTTTATTATGATAAATTGGAACCCTGTTTCGGCGATAGATTCCATCTCCTATACATGGACACTGATTCACTTTTTTTACATATTGAAACCGAAGATCTTTACAAAAATGAATTAACAGCATTATCTGAATATTCAGATTCATCAAATTATGATTCATCTCACACATTATATAGCCGAAGTAATACTGGTAAACTTGGTACGTTTAAAGATGAAATGGGAGGTAAAATTATTACATGTTACGTTGGTTTAGCACCTAAAATGTATTCATACCTTGTTCATTCCACGACAGGCCACCAGGATGTTGTGAAGAAGATTAAAGGTATTAAGCAGATAGCTGTTCAAAATCAAATAACTTTTGATAATTTTGTACTTGTCAAGGATTCTAATCACCAAGTTTACGCGCATTATACAACATTTCGATCGTATAATCACCGCATTTATATGATTTCCCAAAACAAATTAGCTTTACGTGGTTCCGATGATGAAAGAATTGTTATGGATGACAACATTCGTACTTATGCGATTGGTCATTGTGCGTTGGCTGGTAGGCTCACAATTTAAAATCACATCTTACGAATTAGGAATATTAACATTCGAAAATGTTTTTTCAACATTTAATTTTTTATAAACATATTTAGTTTGATTTATTTAATATTAAATGTGCAGACTACGAATTGGTTGGAAAATTGTATACTATGGTTAGGGAACTCGTAGAACTTAGAAAACCGAATTCTATTCAAAGATGATGAAGAATATTTGTCAAATAAAAGAAAATATTACGAAATAGAATAAACGTATAATTGTATTTTTTTTGAAGTATAAATAGAATTGTCAATGATTACTATTATTCATTTGATTGCTTACTGTAACAGAGAATAAATCATGGATATTGTGAAACAAGGCGTTGTTGATGAATTATTAAAACCCGCTCGTAGAAAATATCCTCGTCGCAGTTATTCTGTGAGGGGAATCAACGAATTTCTTCAAGTTGATTTGATGGATATGCAAAATTTGGTCAAGTTCAATGATGGTTATAAATGGTTGATGACAGTAATAGATGTTTTTTCTAAAAAAGCATATGCTGTACCCTTGCTGAATAAAACAGGCATCGAAGTTTGTACCCTTGCTGAATAAAACTGGCATCGAAGTTACCAAAGGAATGACTAGTATTTTAAAGTCAATAAAAGTAAACCCAAAATTAATCCAAACTGATAATGGTAAAGAATTCTTCAATATTCACTTTTCTAATCTCATGAAATCTCATAATATACGGCACTATGCAAGTTACAGCTCAACAAAGGCAAGTGTAGTTGAAAGATTCAACAGAACTTTGCGAGCGAAACTATGGAAGAAATTCCATTATAATGGCAGTTATAGATATCTCAATATATTGAACGATGTGGTAAGTGAGTACAACAATACGTATCATCGCACTATTAAAATGACACCTAATGAGGTGAATAGATCCAATGAGCAATATTTATTGGACACTGTTTATCGTCAACATGGTCAACCTTTCTCTCCCAAATTTAAAGATGTGCGAATTTCAAAGACTAAAGGTATATTTGCTAGAGGTTTCACAGGCAATTGGTCGCCAGAATTATTCGTAATTGAATACGTGCATTCATCTTCTCCTGTTACCTATACTCTTGTTGATAAACAAGGTGAAATTGTCAAAGGTAGATTCTACTAAGAAGAGCTTCAAAAAACTAAATTTGACGATATTTATCTCATAGAAAAGGTTATTCGATCTAAACCAAATAAAATATATGTAAAATGGTTAGGATTTGATGAACGAGGATGGATGAATAAGAACAGAGTAGTTTAATTACTTTTTTTATTCAAATATATACAAAATAAATATATATATATACATTTCATTAAATTTTTTAAAGACTGAAGTGTAACCTCTTCTTCTCCACAGGACAATCTTCCATTCCAGTCTTCCTTTTGCGCTGTCTTGCATTAGCAGCCGGAAGAGTTGGAAGGGGAGCTATAGGACAATAATCAGGGGTCTCCGATGTGAGATCCCTGATTAATTCCATACAGTCCTGCGTTGACAAAGAGATATCCTCCTCATCAATTACTAAATCGTCTAACGGGACCTCCGCTGCCAAACCGGGCGTCATTTTATCAACCTCACAATCAACGACACCACCACTTCTGTACGCCAAAGCGTCTCTTGTGACTTCGTCGTAGATTGTGAGGCAATTACGGAGGGGGACGAGGAATAAGATCCGGCGAAGCCGGACTATCTCTCGTGTCCTCCTCGTAGATATTCATAAATGACGACAACGACTTGGAATCTTTGGTTATTGTTTCAACAGCTGATGAAACAGCTGTCGAAACACAAGCCATCAAGCCCAAGTCGTACGCCGCAGCAATCGACATGGTAGCGGAGGTCCCTTTACACGATTTAGTCTTGGAAGAGAGAGGTGTAGTCATATTGGAGGTGGTCAGGTCGGCAGAGGTCGGAGACGTAAAAGTAGTAGTCAACTTGGAGGCTGTGGTCAGGTCGGCAGAGGTCGGAGAGGTGGTCAAGTCGACAGTGATCGGAGACGTAGTTGGAGGCGTCAAGTTGGAGGCGGTGGTCAGGTCGACGGAGATCGGCTCGGCAGAGGTGGCGCAAGCAATTGTGGGTTTCTCTACCCCCAGTTTAGCTTATCCGGCGTTTAAATTTATATTTTCTTCTAACGTCCAGATAAAAATTCTAACAAACGTTTAGTGAGCTTATCAAGGCTTTCAATCCTCAAAAGCGAATTGGTTGTTCTTGGACTAATCAATTTATATCTTTAAATATCTCTCATTTTTATGCATATCTCTCTATAATATATACCTACTTCTTCACTTGGGATTCTTTGGAAAGAAGTGGCCCCGAGAATAATGCATTTTCTAGGTGAAAAGATAAACGTAGTGAAAAATTGAGTAAAAAGAATTCATTATGAGTTTTTGCTATGGCAAGGGGGCAGTTCTTTTTGTTTTGGACTTCGTAGAAGTTACAAAGTTAGCTAATCAGATGAAGTGAAAGGGAGAAAATAACTAAATATGGTTTCAACAGTGTGAAGGGATAATTCCAAGCTTTGGAAGCACAGTGGCTACGAATATTGCGGTCAGACTGGTAGGAAATTTAGGGAGAGAATAGGAGAGCATCAGGAGCATTTCAGGGAAAATAAGGGTAAGTCTACATATGCGAAACATCTTAAGGAATCCAATCATAGTTACAATTTTGATTTGACAGATTGACAGTTTGTAGAATTTCTTCATTTTTGCCCCAAGGGAGGTATGTACTTGTGTTTAATGCACTTGAAAAATTCGAAATTTCAAAAGTGACAGATCTTGTAAATGTTCAAATGAGGATATACCTCAATATATTTCACCACTGATAGGTCCCTTTCTATAAAGCTTGGAATTATCCCTTCACACTGTTGAAACCATATTTAGTTATTTTCCCCCTTTCACTTCATCTGATTAGCTATAATCCCCCTTCACTTTGTGTGCACTTAATTGGTTGTACCTCCTGCCCTTTTCCTTTCTCTCGACCAATGGGATTTAATATCCCTTCACCTGTCACTATGTAAGCTGTGCCCTTTCTAATGTGTCTTAGTTATTGTTTGTTACTGATGATGGCCTAACCGTCGAAATCGATTTAACATTGTAACTCTTTATTTTTCGTGGAAATAGACAGTGTTTTTCACTAACTTCGTAGAAGAGCTTAAAATGTAGTATATCCAACACATAGCAACCAATCAATCTCTTCTATAAGCAAATTAATATTACCTTTGGATTGCATGCACTTGTAAGTTATGAGAAGGGAGTAACAACAATTTTCAATTATAATCAAATAGTTACGTTCATAATACCGTGATAATTTACGAGAAAATTAATTTTGCAGGCCGATGTCACATCTGAGGGTTGTTTTTCCGACGTTGGTCCAGTCGACATTGTCACTTTGGTGTTCGTTCTCAGTGCCATTCACCCAGAAAAGTTTACTCGTGTTCTGAAAAATGTCTTCAGTGTTTTAAAGCCAGGTGGAACGTTGTTCTTCCGAGACTATGGCCTCTACGATATGGCTCAGATTCGATTTAAGCCAGGTCATAAAATAGCTGACAATTTTTACATGCGTCAAGACGGAACGAGGTGAGCATCTATCTACCCTTTTTAACGAATTTACGTTAGAGAAGCTATTGCAATGGTTCCAAAAATTTTAAAATCAAAAATTTCTTCATAGGAATCCGTTTTGTGACATTCTGAAACGATTCCTAGATTGTAACACCATTTCATATATATTAATTGCTATGCAATTCTTAGGCCGACCCCCAACAATTTTTTTTGTAACGTCCGTAGCAAAAAATGTCCGTAACGCGAAGCGCGAGTTCGTGGGTTCGAATCCCAGCCAGACTTGAAAATTTTTTTATATCCAACTTTTTTTATCCATTTTTTTCGCATCGTGGGTTCGAATCCCAGCCAGGCTTGAATATTTTTTTATACTTTATTTTTTGAGCGTTTTCAGGCTAAGAATTGCATAGCAAATTATCCTCGTTTTCTACACAGTAGAAAAGAGAAAAGATCCGGGGGGTCCAGGGGGGCGAAGCCCCCCGGCGAGGCGCGAAGCGCCGAGTATATATATATATATATATATATATATATATCATCCCAGACTACATCTCTCCTTAGGATTCTGGTAAAAATTCCGTTCTTGCGCCAAAAAATCAAGCTTTTCAAACGAAAGGACAAGTTTGTTGGCCAGCACATTAATTTGCCGAATTTCAAAAAATGTGCTAAAAAAAAAAATTACTAAAAATGGTTAAATTTAAATTTTTTAGCAGAAATTTAGTCAACAGAAGTTAATCAACTATGAACTAGATCATTAAAAAAGTTATTCACAAAATTATGATGAAAAAATATTCTTAAATTTCATCAAAATTTGCAGAAAAATTGATTAAAAAAAAAAAACAAGTTGAAAATCCAAAATCTTTTTTTGAATCACAGAGTATCATTTAGAATGTTTTTTCAAAACAGTGTAACATAATATAAGAGTATTATCATACCTACGATATTTTACGAAAATTCGCGCATACATCATCATCATGCTGCATTGCTGGAACTTTTTCAAGTTGAACTTTCTTTCTGTTTTAGATCCTATTTCTTCTCTACTGATGAAATTGATAAAATATTCACCACTTGTGGATTCATAGTGGTTTCTAATCACTACGTAAATAGAAGAACTGTGAACAAAAAAGAAGAAATTGATGTCCCACGAATTTATGTTCAGGCTAAATTGAAAAAGCCATGATTGATTACTTGGCGATACCGCTCATGGAGAGAATCAATCAAATAGCATGGTACGTATCAATTTTAATTATGGCCCATATTCTCGTGACGTCATGCCTAGAGTAGGTTCGCGTTTCAGCTAAGTCGGCCATGACTGTCCTACGTAAATGAATCGCTACTCAACCAACCTCTTTCTCACAAGAAGTTTGCCGTCTCACGTCAACATAATTCGTGGTTATAAGGCCATTTTTCAACAGTTTTGTTTTGAAAAAGTATAATATTGTTGCAATACAAAGTTTCAATTCGACTAAATGTTATAATAATCGTGCCTGCCAGCGCAATACTTAATTGATTGTAGATTGCTGTCAACGATACCAATATAACGTGAACGGGTTTTTATTTGGACTAGGAGCCTACTAACTATTGTAGTTAATCAGTGTCAGAAAACTAGAGAACTTCATTCGTTTAGGCTTTGAGAATAACTATTAACCTGAAAAATAGTAAAGAAAAGATGATTGAAAATTTCTCAGGTGTCTGTACTGCTGTGTAGGTACCTAGCCATTGCTCAGGTAGCTTCATCAGCGTTTTATTATAAGTTCGTAGTACTATGATAAACTGAGGAAGCTTTACTTGTTATATTGAATGAATAAAAGGAGAGATTTGATAGTTTGTCAAATTAAACAAGGCAGGTTGTTGCTACACCAAGAAACGAAACTACTTAGGTACGTACGTCCTACCAGATTTGCTGTTGGTTTAAAGTGCCTAAACTAAGTAGGTGGGTCGTTGCTTTGCCAACGAATACAACCGCTGATTAGCAAGTTTGTCAAATATCGAATCAGAGAATATGCAACATGAATTAAAAACCAGCTACAAGGAAAAAACGCTGCAAATTATTTCACAAAGGTTTATTATTTTTTCAATTGAGTTTGATCGAAGTTTTAGTTGGCTTGCGTATGTCATAAGGCCCATCCAGACTCCTCGGCGTGTCCGATTTCGAGTTGCCACAACCTATATTTCTATAATTATATAGGTACGCATGTTTATACTTCTCGATTTGAGCTCCTATCTATTCAAATAGTTATTGTCTTAATAATATCATTATCTAAGTACGTACAAAAAGTCGAGAGGATATGTTATTAAATATGCACAGGAAAAGCATTGGTATTAACACACAAATATTACCTAGAAAAAAACATATATTCATGCTTCGAAGGAACGCTCTACCCACCACAAGGTGCCGCAGCGCCTCCTCTCACGCCACCCCCCGCTCACCCCCCTCACCACCCACCGTGACCACCTGCCAAGCGTGCCAGGCGTGCATCTAACACGTCTAACACTCAAAGCCCCGAAAAAGACACTTTTTCGCCCGTTTTTGGCCCATAGCATCTATGCGAGTAAAGTGATCGGGATGGTTAAACGTTAGGACCAACTAGACCCCAAATGGAGTCTATGTGCGAAAGAACGGGTTTTTTAAGTAAATTCTTAGGCCTTTTATGGCCCGAACGGCGGACGGACATTTCAAATTTGGATTCTACGCACCTTGAAACGTTAAGTGACAGAGTTTGAGGGGTTATAACAACTTTTTTTTCTACACGTTCACATAGGCTTATTATTGGAAATAATAAACCAAAACCTTGAAATGCGTTCTTCTGAAGGTAAGATTTCATAAAGACGGCATTGGCAGTGCAGTTATTGCGCGAGTTTTGCAGTTACACAAATTTTAGGGACAAAAAAGGTAATTAGGTACCTACTTTCGTTTTTATCAGTGAAGTACATGAGCAAGTAATAAATATACGGAAAGTATGTAGGTATACCTTCCCTCTAGGTACTTACCTTTCCACATGTGATACTTACTATTCCCGCCAAACAGAGCTCTCATAACACATCCTTTCACAAGACCACTTTCACAGTACTCTAAAGATTTTTAGTTTCAATTGATTCAAAGAACAGTTCTAAAACTAGATAGGTAATCCACAACATCTTCATGGCTAGAACACTTGTATGTCATCAACTTCCCAACACACATTTCATATGGATCTCTACCCCACAAATTAAATCTTGCGTTCGTAGCGTTTGAGGTCATCAACTGATAATAACTTGATGTAATTTGCATACAATTTATCACCTTGCATATTAAAAATAATGAAAATATTGACTAGGAACTAGATCAGACTATGATATGCAGTTGTCCAGCTGTGGCTACAAATGGCGCAATTTCACATAGTTTACTCGTCATCATGACAACAAGGTGAAATAACTTCGACTTCTCCTTGCCTCGATGTAAGGATGCGCTAGTGTCCAAGTCTCGAGAATATCACCCATAGCAATTCTGAAAAATTATGATTTACGTAAACGTTCATTATTCTTCTGAGTAAATAAACTTCCACGTGGTGAACCCTCTGCATTCTTTCCAGTTTAATACCATCCTGCAGTTTGATGGCCTATCGGATAGTAACCGACAAATTTTGCGAGTTGATAACATCATAATCAGACAAAGTCAATAATGACTAGCTATAGAACTTGATGGATGTGATGATCTTATAGTTCATCTGACAACCTCTTGATGTTAATCATTATTTGTCTTTCGCTCCTATCTGATGCCAATCAAGAATGATAGTTACTTGCCTGGATTTATTTTAGACAATAATAAAAAATCATGCGAATTTCGTTTTACAGGGATTGAAGTAATCGAATATATTGACTGGATACAAACACGTCTGTATAGCTTGATGTAGCTGGGAAATCAACATAAACGCATCCACAACCTGGTACGTTGGTTCTTGAATAATATAAAAAAGTACCTTCTACTTTTTAGGTTGGAAATGATGATCTTATAGTTCATCTGACAAGTATTTGTGATGTTATACCAATATTTTGTCTTTCGCTCCTATCTGATTCCAACCGCAACATTCAATTCAACATGACCTTTGTTTACGCTTTAGGAATACTAAGCTTAACGTAATTGATGTCTTCTGTTACTGTGTGTTTCAGCTGTTAACAACGGAGTTTTGCATTGAAGGATTTATAATGTTGTTTTTGAAAAAGCTTATGTGACTTACTCGCTCCTGTGGGTGATCGAACTGCGAATTCATTTTTGACTGTACGTAAATAATGAATTAACTGTACGAAAATACGTAGTTGACCTCAGTTTTGAATAAACACTTGGCTGTGATGATCTTATAGTTCATCTGACATTCTCTTGATGTTAATCATTATTTGTCTTTCGCTCCTATCTGATGCCAGCCGAAAGCTAGATTCAGAGTTACTTGTCTGAAATTATTCCAGTCTTTAGTCTCAAGTCATGGAAATATTGTTTTGCAGGGGCGAAGGAACGAATGACTACGGAGGAATTAATTGAATGTTAATTGGGAACAACTATGTCGGTCTAATACGTCTTCACACCCTGGTATGTTCGTCCTTGAATAAATTAGCGAGCTTATTTTAGTGAATATGTTGGAAATGATGATCTTATAGTTCATCTGACAAATATTTGTGATGTTATATCAATATATTGTCTTTCGCTCCTATCTGATGCCAACCTCAACATTCAATATCGCCACAGTTGATTTACTCCATGGAATACATGTTAACGTGCTATTGTTTTTGGTTACTGTGTTTTAGCAGTCAACTTGGTACGTAGGTGTGGTTTGAAGAATTTTATACGTGTTCTAAATTTAGCTGATGCAATCGTTTGCGCTCTTTCTCGCTCCAGTGGATAGTTCGGACGTAACAACGAAATCATTGTGGACGGTATGTAAATATGTAGTTGACCTTAGCTGAACTTGACTCTTGGCAGTGATGATCTTATAGTTCATCTGACAATCTCTTGATGTTAATCATTATTTGTCTTTCGCTCCTATCTGATGCCAATCAGGAATAATAGTTACTTGCCTGGATTTGTTTTTGACAGTAATAAAACATCATGCGAATTTCGTTTTACAGGGATTGAACTAACTGAATATATTGACTGGGTACAAATACGTCATTAAACCTTGATGCTATATCTGAGAAATCAAATAAACGCATTCACAACCTGGTACGTTGGTCCTTGAATAACATATAAAAGCACCTTCTACTTTTTAGGTTGGAAATGATGATCTTATAGTTCATCTGACAAATATTTGTGATGTTATACCAATATTTTGTCTTTCGCTCCTATCTGAACAACCGCAGCATTAAATAACGTGACAATTCGTTTTCGCTTTAAGAATACAGTTAACGTAATTTATGTTTTTTGTTTCTGTGTTTTAGCTGTCACCTTGTCAATAACGGAGGGTTGCATTGAAGGACCAACTATGTCGGTCTAACACGTCTTCACACCCTGGTATGTTCGTCCTTAAATAAATTAGCTAGCTTATTTTAGTGAATATGTTGGAAATGATGATCTTATAGTTCATCTGACAAATTTTGTGATGTTAGATCAATATATTGTCTTTCGCTCCTATCTGATGCCAACCTCAACATTCAATATCGTCACACTTGATTTACTCCATGGAATACATGTTAACGTGCTATTGTTTACTGTGTTTTAGCGGTCAACTTGGCACGAAGATGTGATGTGAAGAATTTTATGTGTTCTAAATTTAGCTGGTGCAATCGTTTGCCCTCTTTCTCGATCGAGTGGATAGCTCGGACGTAACAACGAAATCATTGTGGATGGTATGTAAATATGTGGTTGACCTTAGCTGAACCTTGACGTCTTGGCAGTGATGATCTTATAGTTCATCTGACAATCTCTTGATGTTAATCATTATTTGTCTTTCGCTCCTATCTGATGCCAATCAGGAATGATAGTAACTTGCCTGAATTTGTTTCTGACACTAATAACAAATCATGCGAATTTCGTTTTACAGCGATTGAAGTAACCGAATATATTGACTGGATACAAATACGTCATTAAACCTTGATGCTGTAGCTGAGAAATCAAATAAACGCATTCACAACCTGGTACGTTGGTCCTTGAATAATATAAAAAATACGTGTTATATTTTAGGTTGGAAATGATGATCTTATAGTTCATCTGACAAATATTTGTGATGTTATACCAATATTTTGTCTTTCGCTCCTATCTGAACAACTGCAGCATTAAATAACTTGACACTTCGATTTCGCTTTAGGAATACAGTTTAAAGTAATTTATGTTTTTTGTTTCTGTGTGTTTTAGCTGTCACCTTGTCAATAACGGAGGTTTGCATTGAAGGACCAACTATGTCGGTCTAACACGTCTTCACACCCTGGTATGTTCGTCCTTGAATAAATCAGCGAGCTTATTTTTGTGAATATGTTGGAAATGATGATCTTATAGTTCATCTGACAAATATTTGTGATGTTATATCAATATATTGTCTTTCGCTCCTATCTGATGCCAACCTCAACATTCAATATCGTCACACTAGATTTACTCCATGCAATACATGTTAACGTGCTATTGTTTTTGGTTACTGTGTTTTAGCGGTCAACTTGGTACGAATGTGTGATTTGAAGAATTTTATACGTGTTCGAAATTTAGCTGGTGCAATCGTTTGCCCTCTTTCTCGATCGAGTGGATAGCTCGGACGTAACAACGAAATCATTGTGGATGGTATGTAAATATGTGGTTGACCTTAGCTGAACTTGACTCTTGGCAGTGATGATCTTATAGTTCATCTGACAATCTCTTGATGTTAATCATTATTTGTCTTTCGCTCCTATCTGATGCCAATCAGGAATAATAGTTACTTGTCTGGATTTGTTTTTGACAGTAATAACAAATCATGCGAATTTCTTTTTACAGGGATTGAAATAATCGGATATATTGACTGAATACAAATACGTCATTAAACCTTGATGTTGTAGCTGAGAAATCAAATAAACGCATTCACAACCTGGTACGTTGGTTCTTGAATAATTAAAAAAATACCTTTTATATTTTAGGTTGAAAATGATGATCTTATAGTTCATCTGACAAATATTTGTGATGTTATAACAATATTTTGTCTTTCGCTCCTATCTGATTACAACCGCAGCATTAAATAACTTGACACTTCGTTTTCGCTTTAGGAATACAGTTTAAAGTAATTTATGTTTTTTGTTTCTGTGTGTTTTAGCTGTCACCTTGTCAATAACGGAGGTTTGCATTGAAGGACCAACTATGTCGGTCTAACACGTCTTCACACCCTGGTATGTTCGTCCTTGAATAAATCAGCGAGCTTATTTTTGTGAATATGTTGGAAATGATGATCTTATAGTTCATCTGACAAATATTTGTGATGTTAGATCAATATATTGTCTTTCGCTCCTATCTGATGCCAACCTCAACATTCAATATCGTCACACTTGATTTACTCTATGGAATACATGTTAACGTGTTTACTGTGTTAACGTTCACAGTGTTTTAGGTGTCAACTTGGTACGAAGATATGATTTGAAGAATTTTATGCGTGTTCTAAATTTTGCTGATGCAAAACATGCACAACAACGAAATCATTGTGGATGGTATGTAAATATGTGGTTGACCTTAGCTGAACTTGACTCTTGTCGTGATGATCTTATAGTTCATCTGACAATCTTTGATGTTAATCATTATTTGTCTTTCGCTCCTATCTGATGCCTCTCAGAATTCAGTGTTACTTGCCTGGATCAATAATATTTTATACCCTAATTACAAATAATGCTAATATTGTTTTGCAGATTGAAGAAACCGAATATATTGAGAGAAAAAAAAGTCAGTGTAGCTTTAGTTACGTTGTAGCTTGGAAATCCAATAACAACCCGTTCTCGAGCTGGTACGTTGGTCCTTGAATTAACAAGTATTGTGCATTAGTGTGTACATTTTAGGTTGGAAATGATGATCTTACACATAGTTCATCTCACAAATATTTGTGATGTTATACCAATATTTTGTCTTTCGCTCCTATCTTATGACTACCACAACGTTCAATAGCTTGTTCATTTTCTGAGAAATTGTGTACTAATGTACGCTTTTTTGTTACTTTGCGTTTTAGCGGTCGACTGTTGCACAAACGTTTGAATTGGAGGATTTCCAACGTGTTCGAAATTAAACTGTAGAAATCGTTAGCGCTCCTCTCGCTTCAGTAGGTTGATCGGATGTCTCAACGAAATCGTGGGACGGTACGTAAGAATGAGGTAGATCTAGATATGTGCAGAATTTGAATTCTTGGTTGTGATGATCTTATAGTTCATCTGACAAATATTTGTGATGTTATATCAATATATTGTCTTTCGCTTCTATCTGATGCCATTTGAAAGCTAAATCTAAAGTTTGTCGCCTGGAGTTATTCCAGTCTCAAATCTCAAGTTATGGAATCATTGTTTTGTAGGGAACGAATAAACCGATGGCAAAGTGGGCGAAGAAAGACGCATTAATGGAAATATTGATTGGGAACGACTATGTCGGTCTAATACGTGTTCATAAATTGGTATGTTGGTCCTTGAATAATTGCCGAGCACGATTTTGTGATTATGTTGGAAATGATGATCTTATAGTTCATCTGACAAATATTTGTGATGTTATATCAACATATTGTCTTTCGCTCCTATCTGATACCAACCTCAGAGTTCAATATCGTTACATTTGATTTAGGAATTACATATTAACGTGGTATTGTTTTTGTTTACTGTGTTTTAGCGGTCAACTTGGTACGAATGTGTGATTTGAAGAATTTTATACGTGTTCTAAATTCAGCCGATGCAAAACATGCACAACAATGAAATCCAGTGGATAGTTCGGACGTAACAACGAAATCATTGTGGACGGTATGTAAATATGTAGTTGACCTTAGCTGAACTTGACTCTTGGTAGTGATGATCTTATAGTTCATCTGACAATCTCTTGATGTTAATCATTATTTGTCTTTCGCTCCTATCTGATGCCAATCAGGAATGATAGTTACTTGCCTGAATTTGTTTTTGATACTAATAACAAATAATGCGAATTTCGTTTTACAGCGATTGAAGTAACCGAATATATTGAATGGATACAAATACGTCATTAAACCTTGATGTTGTAGCTGAGAAATCAAACGCATTCTCAACCTGGTACGTTGGTTCTTGAATAATATCAAAAGTACCTTCTATATTTTAGGTTGGAAATGATGATCTTATAGTTCATCTGACAAATATTTGTGATGTTATACCAATATTTTGTCTTTCGCTCCTATCTGATTACAACAAGCATTAAATAACTTGACACTTCGATTTCGCTTTAGGAATACAGTTTAAAGTAATTTATGTTTTCTGTGTGTTTTAGCTGTCACCTTGTCAACAACGGGGGTTTGAATTGAAGGACTTGAAATGTTGTTTTTGAAAAAGCCTGTTGTTTTGCAAGCTTTCTCGCTCCTTTGGATTGATCGGATAGCGAAATCATTTTGGGCTGTACGTAAATATGTAGTTGTCCTCAGTTCTTTGTTAACTCTTGGTTGTGATGATCTTATAGTTCATCTGACAATCTCTTGATGTTAATCATTATTTGTCTTTCGCTCCTATCTGATGCCAATCAGGAATGATAGTTACTTGCCTGGATTTGTTTTTGACACTAATAACAAATAATGCAAATTTCGTTTTACAGCGATTGAAGTAACCGAATATATTGACTGGATACAAATACGTCATTAAACCTTGATGTAGCTGAGAAATCAAACGCATTCTCAACCTGGTATGCTGGTTCTTGAATAATATCAAAAGTACATTTTATATTTTAGGTTGGAAGTGATGATCTTATAGTTCATCTGACAAATATTTGTGATGTTATACCAATATTTTGTCTTTCGCTCCTATCTGATTACAACCGCAGCATTAAATAACTTGACACTTCGTTTTCGCTTTAGGAATACAGTTTAACGTGATTTATGTTTTCTGTTTCTGTGTGTTTTAGCTGTCACCTTGTCAACAACGGAGGTTTGCATCGAAAAGGATTTGAAATGTTGTTTTTGAAAAAGCCTGTTGTTTTGCACGCTTTCTCGCTCCTTTGGATTGATCGGATAGCGAAATAATTTTGGGCTGTACGTAAATATGTAGTTGTCCTCAGTTCTTAGTAAACTCTTGGCTGTGATGATCTTATAGTTCATCTGACATTCTCTTGATGTTAATAATTATTTTTGTCTTTCGCTCCTATCTGACGCCAACTCCAACATTCAATATAATGACACTTGATTTATGTCTAAGAAATTAAATGTTGAAGTACTTACCGTTTTTGTTTACTGTGTTTTAGCTGTCAACTAGATACGAAGCTGTCATTTGAAAAATTTAGACTTGTTCTAAATTTAGCTGACATTTGTGCTTTTTCTCGCTCCAGTGGATAATTTGGATGTTAAATGAAATTTAATTTCATAATCAAATTTTTCTTCAAATATAAAGGAACGTTTGTGTAACTTAGGCATTTTTATACCAATAAATGAGGATTATTTAAACACTCAGAACCTTTCCTTAAATCTACCTTTACTCCCATTACAATAAAATTCCTACTCAAGGTTTAATCTAATCTTATAAGATTATTAATTAGTTAGGTATTAATTTTTAATAATATTAAAATTAATTTTGGAATTCACTTGGAATACTGCTACTCTCAAATAATAGATTATTTTATTCTGTGAAGTGAATTAGGACCCATCACTAATCTGCATGTACATTTTGTAGGTACAAGAAATGTATCTATCTACTTGAAAATATTTGAGCAGGTTTGTACATATACAGGGTGAGTCATGAAGGACGGACGGTTTTCAAAAAATCAGTACATCGTTAATTTTGCTAAAAAAGAAAATTTTTATTTGTTATTAATAGGTTCTCATAGTGCTACCATTTTGTAAAATTAATGGTGGAAAACATCATCTGGCAGGTGATGGCCGTTTTCATTGATACACTGCTGTAGTCGCTCACAAAAGTTGTCCTCCACTCTCACCAACATCGCTCTGTCAATTTGAGCAACTTTCGCTCGAATTGCAACCTTCAAATCTTCCAGTGTACGGGGTTTGTGGTCGTATACCCTTGCACAGTCCCAAAGTGACTGTACGGTGTGCGGTAGCCTGTTCAGTTGTTATCGGTCCTTACTTTCTTGAAGATGACTACGGGATACTGTTACTGTGAATGCAGAGCGCTATACACACATGATAAATAACTTTCTTTTAGCCCTGCACTACGCAGAAAACGAGTCCCTATCCGACGGGTGTGGTTTTTCAACAGGACGGTGCAACAGCCCACACAGCAAGAGCGACGATGGATGTTGTTCGCCGACTTTTCCCACACCGCGTCATTTCCCGTTTTGGCGACATTCATTGGCCTCCTCGTTCCCCCCACTTGTCTATGTTTGACTTTTTCTTGTGGGGTCACCTCAAGGGACGTGTATACGACCACAAACCCCGTACACTGGAAGATTTGAAGGTTGCAATTCGAGCGGAAGTTGCTCAAATTGACAGAGCGATGTTAGTGAGAGTGGAGGAAAACTTTTGTGAGCGACTACAGCAGTGTATCAATGAAAACGGCCATCACCTGCCAGATGTTGTTTTCCACCATTAACTTTACGAAATGGTAGCACTATGAGAACCTATTAATAACACAGGGGTGCCCCCCCCCCCCCCCCCCCCCCCCCCCCCCCCCCCCCCCCCCCCCCCCCCCCCCCCCCCCAAGCGCAACGACTCGGGCCCCCCCCCCCCCCCCCCCAACTAAAATATTTATTAAAAAGGTAATGTAAATGATACACTGATGTGATAAAGAATGTTGTATTTCTTGTTTTAAACGCTAGCAAATTGTTAGGTAGTATAAATCTTATTACTTGTTCATAAAAAAATTAAAAAAATACTCATTTTTCTAACCCCCCCCAAAAATTTCAACGACGCAGTTTGCGTCGTGACCCCCCCCTGTGGGCACCCCTGAATAACAACAACAAAAAATTTTTTTAAGCAAAATTAACGATGTACTGATTGTTTGAAAACCGTCCGTCCTTCATGACACCCTGTATAAGTAGGTAAGAGACAAAATATTTACAGAGCCGTGGTCAATTCAATATCAAATTGAGTAGGTTGGTTCTTTGTACCTATCTACTCTGATCTTGGAATTACGATTTGATGAAGTTAGGAAGGCACTCAAAACGAACTTTCCACGAGGCATGATTGTGTAAACTTAGGGTCGAGTGATAAAAAACTGAGTGATAAAAGAGAAAAAGATACCAACGGCTAAAAATCGTTAAAAACATATTTTTTCGCAGAATATTACTCAAATAAAGTTTATTACCTATAAAATAGAACATTCAAAAATGTATGCACAAAATTATACTGAAAAATGTAGTTTTAAAATGTTTTAATGTCATTAAAATTTGCTAAAAAACCGACAAAAACTGCAAAAAAGCTGAAAATCCAAAACCTATTGTTTGAATAGCAGGTGGTTATCAATTTCTTTACACAAGAAAATCAAATTTCATAACAAAGTAACAGAATATTATATGATACTCTACGAAAATTCGCTTATTCAATCATGCTGCGTGACTGGAACTTTTTTCTTCCATGTTACAAAAGTAGTCTTGGCATACGGTTTTTGTCTAGTACCTACGTATTATGTGTTTTAATACTTCTTACTGTTATGAGTTTTTACTCTGTGAATATAACCTATAATTGGAATGAATAACTGAGGACTATTGAGGTAATCAGTTATTGAAGTTTGAGGAAAAGTAGTTGGATGAACGCCCTGCTGATGAACAAGAAGAAACGTTAGAAAATTTATTGAGCAGTTTTGGAGTAACAAGAATTTATATAACACGGGTAAAAAATATCACGGATATTCAGTCATGCTGACTGGAAAAGGAATGAAGTTTTTCAATAGATTCACTCAGCTGTTCTAAACTGGACATTAAAGCAGCCATGTTTTGTTTGCCTTGAGACAGGCCTTCATCACTTAAAGGCGCAAATAATTCTTGGGAGGCTCCCAGTTCGAAATGGAGTTTTGCCAACCGTTCTTGTTGTTCTCTAATGCCAGTCATCTGCTCCATGCTGCAGTCCTTGCCTGGTATGAAAAGATTAAATGCATTAGTTTGACTTAAAGAAGCAATTTTTAGGGTAATTTCAATCATAAATCAAGATAATGAAGTCTTCCAACTGACAACTCAACAAGGCACAGCCACCTATGGAGCAGGATGCCTTGACTTGACATCCAGGACCCTGGAGTTTGCAGCACTAATGCTCTTTACCATCCTGGAGAACGTCTATCCAGAAAATTTATAGCACAAGGGTGTAGTATCAAACTAGTGCAATAACTTCCCATTCAGAAGCTTGCGTGTCCTCCAACTCTGTCTTCTTTTCTGCTCATGTTTACTCTTTTTCTACATGTATCTGTATCTAGGTAGATACCTACTTCTGGTGAACAAATCAAATCAAACTTTTCGGAAGGATAATATTTCAGGAATACACAAATTAGATGAGTCCTATTAGTAAAATAGAAAGTTGTTAGACATATAGATGGGTTTATTTTGGTGGAGTGGATGTTCACTACAGGAATGATGCTTGTTGATCTGAGGTTAGAAACTTACAAAAAAACTGCTTTATTGGGTTCCAGAACCAGAGAGTTGAGTAGGTATCATAGACCAACCTGCATCTTCTTGAGTAACGGATGTTATTTCAGTATGTATTTACCCCAACGATAAGAAGATACGCAAAATCTATAAAAGAGGCGATAATAGGACATATTGGACATGACCCTTATCAGGCAAAGACGTAAGTTAGTCATTGGTACTCCCAACTGGATTGCGCTCCCACAATTGAATTGAATTAGGTACGGCATGGATCCACTACAAGCTCTACCATCCATCTGAGCGACACATCAATCGAGTGAAGTGAAGTCCTGCTATAACTCAAACAAAGAACTTCAACTCTTTAGTTTCTCACACAAGAAAACCTATTACAGCTCTCCTCACAGGAAACTGTTCGTTAAGTTATCAGGCAACATTGGAAAGGCAGGACAGGACAGATGCATTTCACTTTTATGATGAGAGGGTGGTGACAGCAGAATTATGTGAATGCCTTGCTAATCTATTACGTAGATTACGACATTCTTCCATTTTGTTTTCACGGGACCCAAGGAAAACGCCTATTTTGTCCAACTAATCTGTATTTTACTAAAATAATTGATTTAGGATAATTTTATTTTTATTTTTGAGAAGCGAGCATCCCGACCACCAACCTATACTCATCACTCTGGTCTTTTATAGAAGCCCGTTTATTACACGGAGGCCAATGTTCGTGTTGTTTTCCTTGTGTCTCGTGAAAACAAAATGGTGTACTGATAGGTGGTCGAGGTGTAGTAGAGAGATCGTCAAGTCCTGTTAACTTCTCCCACTTTGCTAAAGCAGATAGGTATCTACATATTATTACAGAGTGGCCCCCAACTGGAAAAGTCAGGGAAAACCTGGAAATGTCAGGGAAATTCTGTGCTTCGGGAAAAATCAGAGAAATGTCAGAAAATTCGGCAAAAAAAACAAAAAACCCAAATGTCAGGGAAGTTTTAAAATCAAAACGTTGTGTAATAATTTGTAGCGTTTCTAGGTATGTTCTAACTCCAACTTCACCAACCTATCAAACTTCAATAGCATACTTTATCATATTGTTAGAAACGTACCAAAAACAAGTAGGAATACAAATTATATTTTGGAACTCGGAATCACACACGGTAACCAACAGAAAAGTAATTTTTTATGAAACAAAAAAGCGTCTCTGTTTCCACGAAACTTCTTGGTCTCCAGGTGTCTCCATGTTTCCTACTTAGCAGTTCCCAACACCACATCCTCTTCCTCCTCGCAGCGTTGGAGCCGGTCGGCATGGACAACGCGACACCGGCCATGGGGTAGGCGGACCCTGAAAACGACGTCGGTTATCTTTTTCTGGACTACACACGGCCCCCTCCAAGGCCGCTGGAGCTTGGGTGTCAGTCCCTTCTTCCTCGTGGGGTCAAACAGCCACACGCGATCCCCGGCCTCAAACCGCGGCTGCTCGGCACGCACATCGTACCTCCTCTTGGCTTCTTCCCCGACTTTCCCGAGTGTCTCCCGTGCCACCCGGTGTGCCTCGTCCAACCTGCGGCGCAAATTGGCAGCATAGGCTGGAGCTTCCTCAGGGGTGGGCGCAGTTCATGTTAATAGGTCTGCTGGGAGGGTGGGGGTCCTCCCACAAGTCAGCATGGCTGGCGAGAACCCAGTTGAACGATGGATGGAGGCTCTGTACGCCAGTAACGCCCAGGCTATGTGGTTATCCCAGTCCTTCTGGTGCGTGGCGACAACCTTCCGCAGCATTTCCAGCAGTGTTCGGTTAAAGCGCTCGACCGACCCGTTGCTTTGGGGCCTGAGGGGCGTCGTGCGCGTTTTGTTCACCCCCAGGATCCTCAGCGCGTCCGCAAATATTCCAGCTTCGAAATTTCGACCCTGATCCGTATGAATCTCTCTAGGAACTCCAAACCGTGACATTAGATTTTCCACCAATCCCGTGGCTACTGTCTCTGCTTGCTGGTCTGGCGTGGGAAAGGCTTCCGGCCACTTGGTGAACTGGTCTACAGCCACCACCAGGTACCGGTTCCCCCTGCTGGACTGCGGGAATGGCCCCATGACGTCTACGGCCACCCTTTCAAAGGGGGCTCCCACCCGATATTCTTGCAGCGGCGCTCGCTTTCCTCCCTGTCGACCCGCCTCCCTACAGGCCTGGCACGCTCTGCCAAACTCCCGCGCGTCCCGCTGTAGACCCTCCCAGCAGAAATTACGGCGCAACTCCGTGATGGTCTTCCGGGTCCCAAAGTGACCGACCTCGTGCACGGTGCGGAGCACTTCATGTCGACACTGCCTAGGAACGATGATCTGCTTCACGCTTCCACCACCTGTCTCAGTTTCCCACAACCTCTTCAATATTCCCTCTTCCACGATCAGCCTCTCCCACATGGCCCACAGGGCTTTCGTAGTAGTCCCGTATGCGGCTACCGACTGCCAATCCGGCCGCCTTCCCTCCTGCACCCACCCTCGTACCTGTGCTACCTCCTCGTCCTTACTCTGCTCTTCCTGCCATGCAATCCCCCCTTGCACCTGCACCCGCCGCACTTCTTCTTTTTGGGCATCCTTTTCCTCCTGTCGGCTGCAGTACTTACACTCCTGACAGGGTCGTCTTGACAAACCATCAGCGTTTCCATGAGAGGCACCCTTCCTGTACTGTACTGATAGGTTGAATGGCGCCAACGCCTCTAACCACCTTGCCATCTGTCCATCCGGTTGCTTAAAATTTCGGAGCCACTGCAAAGACGCGTGGTCAGTGCGGACTGTCAATGGTATCCCTCCATCCAACCCATAGTGCCGAAAATGTTCTAACGCGAGTTTCAGGGCTAATAACTCCTTCCGGGTAACGCAGTAGTTACGTTCTGCCCGGCTTAAGCAGCGGCTGTAGTAAGCTAGGACAACTTCGGCTTCCCCTTGGCGCTGTGACAACACACCTCCGACTGCCGTGCTACTTGCATCTACATCCAGGATATATGGGACGTCTGGCTGGGCGTGGCCTAGTATTGGGGCAGTTGTGAGCGCTGCTTTTAGATCTTGAAACGCCTGCTCGCACTCGGCTGTCCAAACAAAGGCGTCCTTCTTGTTGACAACTTCGTACAAGGGGGCCGCGCGTCGTGCGAAGTCAGCTACGAAAGGTCGATAGTACGAGCAGAACTGAACAAAACCATGTACTTCTTTGGCTGATGTTGGCGTGGGCCATGTGGCTACCCGTTCCACCTTTGCTGGGTCCGTGTGTACGCCTTCGCTCGAGATTACATACCCTAAGTAAGGGATACTGCGTCTGAACAGGTCACATTTTTTCGCGTTCAGTTTCAAGCCATTGGCACGGCACCGAAGGAATACCTCTCGTAACCAGTTCATCATTTCTGAGAACGTCGCCGCATCCACCCTCACGTCGTCCAGGTACACCCGAACGCGTCCTTTCCTCACAAGAGCGTGCAACACTCGGTTCATGGCCCGTTGGAAAGTCGCCGGCGCGTTGGTTAAGCCAAATGGCATAACTTTGAATTGCCAAAGCCCACGGGGCGTACAGAATGCAGTCTTCGGCTTGTCCTCCTTTTTCACCGGTACTTGCCAGTACCCACTCTTCAAGTCCAGTGAGGAGAACCACGAACTTCCTCTCGTCGCCACCAGGAGATCATCAATGTGAGGTAGGGGGTGTGCATCTTTCCGAGTCACTTCATTCAGCTTCCTGTAATCGATGCAAAATCGTGTTGAGCCATCTTTTTTACCAACCAGGACGACTGGGCTAGCCCAGGGGCTGCTTGAAGGTTCTATGACTCCATCACGCTCCATCTCCTGAATGAGCACATCCACCTCCTCTAGCCTATGGACCGGGATCCTGCGTGGGGCCTGCCGAATCGGCACGTCGGGTTCTACCACAATTTCGTGTTGTACTCCCTCTATCCGTCCTAATTTATCACCTTGTGCCGAAAAAACGTCTGCAAACTCCTCGATCAGTTTGGCCACCAAATCCTGTTCTGCCTCGGTTAACCCTTGCTTCGCTCGTTGGATCAGTTCTTGCACATGCGTTGACCCTCTGCTGGTTTCTTCCCTTTTCCCCAAATCTGCCATCCCTTTCTCCTCCCCGCTGGTCACCTGATCTTCCTCCTCTTCCTCGCCTGCTTCTTGCTCTTCTTCCTCTTCCTCGCCTGCTTCCTGCTCTTCTTCCTCTTCCTTCCCCTGTAGTTCCCGTACCAGGTTTCCTTCCTCTTCGTCTTCCGTCGTGACCTGGGCTGCCGCAGCGTCAATTTTGCACCTCACTTTAGCCAAAAAATCCATGCCAAGAATGCAGTCGTCTTTAATGTTGGCAACCAAGACCGTGTGCTCCCAAGCCTTTCCTCTTCCCAACCCCACCTGGGCCACCACACGCCCTTCCACTGGGAACTCCTGGCCTGTCACTGTGCGCAGTACCATCTCCCTGCCACCTTGTGCTTCCCTCGGCCCCTACTGCCAGCAACCCCCGCCGTACAACTGTCACCATGGCCCCCGTATCCACTACCATTGTACAAGCCTGGCCGTTGATGTCCCCTGGCACGAGGATTGATGCTGCCGAACTGAGCCTATAGACCACGGGTGAACTTTTGTTTGTGCGGGGTTGTCTCCTTTTTCTTCTGGTCGTAGGTCCCCCTCCCCCTACAACCGTTGCCCGTTTCCCGCCTGCTGCTGTCCCTGCTGTCCCCTGGGGCAATCTGGAGAAATGTGTCCCATTGCCTGGCAGCGGAAACACCGCACAGTGGGGCAAAATCGAGCGACGTGGCCCGTTGCACTGCAACGCCAGCACTGATTGCTGTTGGTACGTGGCCTCTGGCTAGCTCCTACTGCCCCTACCTCCCCTCGGTCACCGTCCCCTTCCTCCATTGCCCGAATGGTAGCCACGCCCAGCCCGCCATTGGCCCGGAGCAGGTTGGCTTCTGCTTGGACTGCATACTCTACTGCCCCACTCAGAGTGGTTGTGGGATATGCCAGTACGAGTTTGCGTAGCTCTACGTCTCTTAGGCCGTCGTAAAACTGTTGTAAGGCCATGGCCTCGGCGGCAGCTGGCGTTGCCCCTGGTAGAGCCTTACGAGCCAGGCTCTCTACCCCTGTCGCGAATGCCATGAGCTCCTCCTTCGGTCCCTGTGCACGCCCTCTGAGCTGGGCCATGTAAAAGTGCTCTCGCCCGGCGGTACCGTAACGCCGTTCTAGGGCGGCTACCATCAGCTGAAACGAGGGGTCGGGGCCCAAATTGGAAACAACATCCAAGGCGGCATCGTGCAAATTGGTCAATAGGTGCACTGCCTTATCTTCCCCTCCCCAGCCATTACTGCGACTTACCCTCTCAAACTTGGCCAAATAATTTCCCCAGTTGGAACTGCCATCATACCGGCCGGGTTTAATTAAATTTCGAGCGTTAGGGCCTGAATTTCGAACATTAGAGTCTGAATTTTGAACGTTATCTGAATTTTGAAAGTCAGGGTCCGAGTTTTGAACGTTAGGGCCTACCTGACACCGAGGTGGGTCTCTGCTGGCTCCCTGGCTGCCTGTTTCTAGCCTCACGTGCTCACGCCATGCACGCATTTCCCTCATCATGTTCTCATAGAAACCACGTAGTTGTCCATCCACCGCCTGCAATACCCTCCGTTGTACCTCCGCTGCTAGCCCTTCTGCAGCACCGTCGTCTTCCTGGGGTGCGAGGATCTCTCTGTCACTAAGGTTTGGGACTGGTACCGAAACCACTCGGCCACTTCGTAATCGTTGCCCCTCCGACGTCGGTTCTTGCTCTTCCTCTTGTTCACTCATTCTCAATTATCCCACTTCTGACACCACTGTTAGAAACGTACCAAAAACAAGTAGGAATACAAATTATATTTCGGAACTCGGAATCACACACGGTAACCAACAGAAAAGTAATTTTTATGAAACAAAAAGCGTCTCTGTTTCCACGAAACTTCTTGGTCTCCAGGTGTCTCCATGTTTCCTACTTAGCAGTTCCCAACAATACATATAATTTCATAGGTCTGTATGCACATGACAAACAATTATGAAAAGTGTGGTTAAACTGTTCAGAGTATCAACGCCACAAGCTGATACATTGTGACAAGGATATAGATTTGGCTCCACTGGTTATATCACCTAGTCGTAAACCGTATATGTGAGAATTATCCTACGTGTATTGAACAGTGTCTAGTTGTTGGTGCACTTTTACGACATTTTTAACGTCGTGTATAGATGAATTTGGATCGCAAACGTCCAAAACACTGAGTCGAGTCGGAAACGCCTCGTGCTAGAGGGTCCGCATCCACTGAGATTCCGATCTGTGCCAGTAATCCGGGTAGTTCGTCTCCTCAGAGCGAAGATTATTCCACGTTACGAGACTGGAGCCTCCTAGGGGGTACTTCAAGCAAACAGAAACAACTGGATGCCTCGATCAATTCTGACATAATTTTGAAGCGCAACCCTCACCTGTTCGACTCTTGTGGGCCTGACAGGGGACGGGTTAAGAGACGACACAAGCGTTTGAGGCACTCTCTTTCAAGGCTTCATTGACGTCACACTGATGAGAGGCCGAAAGCCCGATTCAGGTCCTCCTCGTCATCTTCATCATCATCAACAACGTCGTCTTTGGGGTCCTCTCTGGGCTTCCTCCTCTTTGGAATTCAATGGCTTCGAGGCTGAGCCGATGCTAAATGAAGATACACCGCTCATTCCGACCTTACCCTCCCACCCTCAAAACCTTATGGGACTTGATAATCCACCGGTCGTTAAGTCGTTTTCCATACATCCATCAATGATCGAGAAGTAGCTCGGGGCAATGCTAACTGGTATAGATCGTGATGCCTATGCTGATCTACAAAAGAAATACAACCCTGAGGTTCATGCTCTGGCCTTGCTACCCCCCATTCTCGAGCCTACCAATGCTTTCCCTCGACAGCCTCTATATCTGATTCTTCTACACGGCGGGCCCAATTGACCTCTGTTCAGGCCCTAATCGCTGTAGCTGACACCATTAATATTACTTCCACACTGACCATACCCAAGATGGAGCAGAAGGCATATGAAGCCTTATGGCAGCCTCATGACAGCAAGTATACACAGGGAATCACGATCCCGAAAAAATTGACAAGTGCAGTTCCTGCTACCTGAGTTCAGAGCTGCTGCTAATGGCCAACCGCCTTGATTGAAATTTCTTTTCGATGAGGCAGCTACCAAATAGGGTCCAAAGGTCATCAGGTCGAGTTAAATTAAAAATTACCTTCTTAAGGGTAAACGGGACAGGGAGTCTTCCTTTCCACTTCTACTAAAAAACCGAAAAGGTCTGCTCAACCTGCCCCCACTATGGCGAACCAGTGAAACTACTACCGTCCGGCGGGCCAGTCCTCCAGGGGCACTGCCCACAGGGACCACCGGAGGCAGACCAGAGGATGCTTACTTTATGGTTCGAATTGACACAGAATTCAGGAAACTTAGCTTTCTCCATGGGAAATCGAATTTACGTTTTTACGGCCCTCCCCATGGGTTTAGCCTCGGCTCCATTTGTGTTCTACAAACTACTCCGCCTGTTATGGCTAATCTGAGGAGTCAGAAAATAACGGGAATTAATTACCTGGACGACAGCTTATTTTTATCAATCTGTCGAGGGTCGCCTGCGTTCCTTGGGGATCGCATCCGCTCTTTTTTCAAATTTAGGATTCATAGTGCACGAATCCAAGAGCCAGCTATCTCCGGCAACCACCTTTCCATTCCTTGGTTTTGAATTTAATTCACTTCAGATTATAGTGGGACTCCCCTCAGATAAACGATTAAAAGCTAGACGCCTTATTTCAAAAGTATTGGGTCACAACAGGCTCTCGACCCGACAATTAGCACAATCAATAGGTTTCTTGGTGTCATGTACGAGTGGTGCCCTATAGTCCTTTATATTTACGATTTTTGGAAAGAGTAAAAGTGGACGCCCTTCGTCGATCGGGTGATAACTTTCGTGCCAGATGCCTATTATGACACCAAGCTAAATCCGAATTACATTGGTGGAATGTAGCCATAGATAGAAACTCTTCTCCCATCCGGGGCGACCAGTATGATTATACCATATGGACGGATAGCTCCTCATCAGGGTGGGGGGGCTTCGCCCCCCTCATAAAGTCTATGGTTGGTGGGGACCCGAACATAAGGAGTTCCATATCAACATGAAGGAATTAGAAGCTGTTTGGCTAGTATTATCACACCTTGCTCATACGTGGCATTCCAAAAGCATTTTGCTACACGTAGGCAACATGACAGCAGTGTCTTTAATCAATAGAAAGGGTTCGGTATCTCTCCCTCATATTTTACATGAGATTGCTAGATGCATCTTGTCATTTTGTGAGCACCGAAACTTATGGATACGTGCCAGTTATGTAGCTTCAGGAAATAGCGGATGAATTATCTAAATCCCCACTCCTCGGAATGGGAACTTAGTAATGACATTTACAAATGCATAACAAACCAACTAGGAATGTCTTCTTTCGACCTAATCGCGTCAGCATCGTTACACAAATGTGTTCGTTTTTTCTCATTTTGGCCAGAACATGGCTTGAAAGGGGTGGATGCATTTACATAGCCCTGGCAGGGTGAATTGTTCTACACATTTCCACCTCCCGTTATCATCCCTAGAGTGCTAAGAGAGATCAAAATGAAACACGCCAGAGGAATATTAGTTGCCTCAATATGGCCAGCAGTGATATTCAGTGTTCATGAGTATGTTAGATTCCAAATTATTGAAGTTCGGCTATTTCGTGATCATTCCAGGGGAGCCAGCCTGCCATCACTCCAACATGTGTCACTGATGGCAACAATTTTGTCTGGAAGGCCTGGATAAAAACGAGAGTATCTTTAGAGGTAGCTAACACTCTATGTAACCCATTAGCCCCTTCTACATTGAAACAAAACGCCTTTTCAGTTAATCAATGGGTCTCGTTTTGCATTTCCCAAGGCTGGGACCCTTTCACTGTCAAAGGTTCCCAAAATGTTGCATTTTTTTAGAGTATTCTGGGCTCATCTAGTCCCACTTTAGTTCTTTCAACGTGCATATATCAGCCCTATCCTTGATCTCGGGCTTGGACTTGGGCTCCGAACCCCTCGTCAAGCGTTAAGGCTATTTTTCGCCTGCAGCCCCCAGCCGCGAAATATGAGGAATCTTGGGATCCTGGTGTAGTGCTACGCTTTTTTACTGCGTCATCAGACGCCTCTTTAGCATTTTTGACAATGAAATTGGCCACTCTTCTACTGGCAACCCTGATTAAAACGACGAGAAAAAATGACACTTGACTTTGAAATGTATAATTTTTGTCAGGAAAATCTGAAGTTCGGTCAGGGAAATGACAAATTTTCATTTGGGGGCCACCCTCTTCTAAGAACATGTTTGTGAGGTGAAAACAGTAAATGACAACCGGTTCCTAACAAAGCAATAGATCAAATAATGACACAAAATCATACAAAAACTAGCGCCCACGGATTCTCGTGAGACAGAATCACTCACCGAACGCACGAAGGTTCCCAGAATGAAAGTCCTCCAGCAATGAAAGCAGCGCCGTTTCCATCCTTCTCACGTCTGTCACATCTGAGAGAAAATAGTGATGATGAGCGGGTCTCTCCAATAGTCCCACTATTCATGCGTACAAACAGGCAAAACTCAAAATAAAAGAAAACACTAATTAGATAACTAAAAATAAGCAACTAAATAAAAGTTGGAAAATAAACTCTTGTAAGAGCAAATTAAGGAGTAACCGCTAGAATTAATTAAACAATGCACACTGTTTATGCATGTAGCAATCCAGTGAGTATAAAAAACTAACAATTCATAGCGTGCTTCATTTCGCCAATTAAACTGGATAAGTAGGTATCTATCAGAAGATGTATTGGTTTGAACTAAAAACTTCATCACTCGCGACGAAGTTGTGGAAGCCTATTACAAAATGGAAGTTAGTGAAAAAACGTCTATTTCCACGAAAAATAAAGAGTTACAATGTCAAATCGATTTTGACGGTTAGGCCATCATCAGTAACAAACAATAACTGAACACTGTAACAGAGTTACCTCCTGTGAGGTCCATCGAGGTCCTGTCAGGCCACCAGAGATAGCGCTGTCGGCGTACGGTTGATGAAACAATGGGCGCCTCGGCCGTTCTCGATCATTTTAGCAGCTGGGTTTGGCGTTGGATGGGATTCCAGGTGACTGGAAAACCAATCTACTCCGAACATGGCTCATTAAAAGCTATTAGTAGGAGTGGTATCTCTCTGACGGGATGCTCTTTACTCTCCTCTACCTTTTTATGAGGATTTAGGCCCCCATTGCACCTCTGGGAGGGGGGGGGGGGGCACCTAAATTCCTTATATGGTAGCAGAGCGTGGTTTGGATTATGCACGGCTGACGCCTAGTAGTCCAATCCACTATTTTTGGGGCGTTAATGTTTCAGAAGAAACATGGCCCGGGGTTCCAGAAGGAATTCCCATTATCACCCTTTGGTATATAAATAATTTCATTGGTCTTTGACTTATAATTTCTCTTTTATTCCCCATTTATATTTTTTCAATTTTATGCCACCTGAGTATTGCTATATGTCAATTACCAGGTTAGAGCAAGCATTTAAGTCCCCATAGTTGGGCATATTAATTTAAAGTCCCCAATGTTGGGCATATTAATTTATATATATATTTTATTTTCCTAAGGTATAAGTCTCCATAGTTGAGCCTCCGTTTTGTCCCGATTGTTCAATGAATACTTCTTATGAAGATTCATTGACAATCCTGTTTTAATTTCTATTTTCCCATCCTCAATCGCCAATGCAGCTATTTATGAATGAATGAGCATCAGTTCTCAGCTATTAACTATTCCACCCATTTAACATCCTTGATCTTCAATCAAGTATGTCTTTAAGGGGCGGAGTGTAACAGAGTTACCTCCTGTGAGGTCCATTGAGGTCCCGTCAGGGCACCAGACGAAACAACGGGCGCCTCGGCCGTTCTCGATCATTTTAGCAGCTGGGTTTGGCGTTGGATGGGATTCCAGGTGACTGGAAAACCAATCTACTCCGAACATGGCTCATTAAAAGCTATTAGTAGGAGTGGTATCTCTCTGACGGGATGCTCTTTACTCTCCTCTACCTTTTTATGAGGATTTAGGCCCCCATTGCACCTCTGGGGGGGGGGGGGGGGGGCCCCTAAATTCCTTATAACACACATTAGAAAAGACACATCTTATATAGTTACAAGTGAAGGGAGATCGTATCCCATTGGTCAAGAGAAAGGAAAGGGAGCAGGAGGTACAACCAATTAAGGTGCAAGCAAAGTGAAGGGAGATTACAGCTAATCAGATGAAGTGAGAGGAGGAGAAGAATTACTGGTTTCAACAGTTTGAAGGGATAGTTCCAAAATTTACAGAAATGGACTAATCAGTGGTAATCGAAATGATCAAAAGTGACAGATCTGGTAAATTTTTAAATGATTCCCCTCAATATATTTCACCACTGATAAGTCAATTTCTATAAAGCTTGGAATTATCCCTCCACACTGTTGAAACCATATTGAGTGACCCCTGCTTCCATTTCATCTGATTAGCTATAATCTCCATTCCTTTCTCTCGACCAATGGGATTCAATCTCCTTTCACCTGTGACTATATAAGCTGTGTCCTTTCTAATGTGTGTTCAGTTACTGTTTTTTACTGATGATGATCTAACCGTCGAAATCGATTTCACATTGTAACTCTTTATTTTCATGGAAATAGACAATGTATAGGTATATTTTATGGATGAAAGTTAAATCATAACTCGTCATACTATTAAAACTAAATTTCTATAATTTACATGCACTGCGCATTATGTTTGATAAAAGATTAAAATAACTAAAACTGAAAAATTGAGATAAAACTTGAAATGAAGGTACAGGTTTGAAGGGACATGCTTTAAACTCAAATAGCAAACGAATCCTCTCGGTTCGAGCAATGAGGCATTGGTGAGGATCAATGGGTTGCATACTAACATATAGAAAAATCTCTAACAAAAACTCTTGCTCATGCGAGTCAAGTAAAGATGATGCAGGTACTGTTTATGTTCTGTTTTTGAACATAATGTAAGATTCGTTCGGACAGACCATTCTGAACCATTCTAACAAGGCCACACCTCTTTTTGGTCATTCAGACAGTCACAGAATGTGTTCTGAACGTGTGGTTTGCTGATCGAACAGTCAATCCCGAACCGTTCCGAACTCGTTTTACCGGTTCTGGATTTTCTTCAGAACCGTTGGTTCGGGACATGCGCACTTTTGAATATAACTTTTACAAACTTCTTTGTAAAATTGTGAAACTTCGTATACTTACGTTTTTGGGGTCGCTGAACTCAAATACACAGTCAAAACAAGTCGACAGCAACAACTTTTGACAGTTTGGAATCTCAAAATCATGTCAAAAAATGACAATTTTTCAAAATTTATTGTAAAATTATGAAAATTCTTATTTTTACGTATTTCTGTTAGAATTATGATTTTTTGACCGCAAATTTGAGTTCAGTGACTCAAAAAACATAAAAATACGAATTTTCATAATTGTACAATGAATTTTGAAAAATTTTAATTTTTTGATATGATTTTGACGATTTTGAGATTCCTAACTGTCAAAAGTTGTTGTTGTCAACTTGTTTTGACTGCATTTTCGAGTTAGCGACCCCAAAAATGTAGTTACACGAAGTTTCACAAAGAAGTTTGTAGAAGTTATATTCAAAAGTCTGATATTGGAAAAAAAACGTATTTCACAAACCAAAATCGAGCTACTAGCGTAGGTTTTTGTTATGCAAAAAATCTTTAAAAAATCAGGGGTCATTTTTCTGACATTTTAAACCAAATTTCGGGTGGAGGTCATAAAAATTCCACCTTTCTCAAAATAGCGGGCACCCTAATGCGCACAGAATGTTTTCACATGAGCCCTACCATATTTGAATCTTCGATTTCCCACGTATTGTTTATCCCGTTTTCGGCTGTTTATCGGTTTTCTTGTTCTCATTATTAATCACATTGTTTTAAAATTTATTTTCGTTTTTAATAATCATTTTTGTACTATGAATAATTGGTTTAATGAAGGTCTCTCATCTTTATGGATCATTGAATGGTTCTCATCCCACTCCGTTTAGAACGCCGTTCTGAGAACCACGTTCAGAACGGTCTGTCCAAACAAACCTCTACAGGATGTTACAAAAGCCCCCCCCCCCCCCCCCATTCGTTTCTACGGGTTTTGAGACAATGAAGTGAAATTTTGAGATTGTTTTTGGGATGCCTGATACTAAGTTCTAAGCTTAAAAAAATAAATCAAGAGAGTGGCATCAATTTAAAGATTTTCTCTAGCACTGACTACTATGGTGAAGCCGAAATTAACCTTTTCGATGCTACTCAGCAACAAAAAGGAAGGGGGGGGGGGGGGGGGGGGGTTCCGAACATTTACTATGAGATAATTGTATTTCTTACCCTTAAAATTTTCATGTTATCCGTTAGACCCACAAACCTAAGTAAAAATGGTTTTTCGAAGCATGAAGTTCAATATTAACATGTATCATGTTTTAGCCCTGGGGTCCTAGCGAATTTTGCGAGTCAATTTTTTTCCGCGCACGAAATTAATTACAGTGATTTCCGCCTACAACCGAGTCGTTGCGAGGGAAATGGTACTTCGTCGTTTTTCATCCCACAAAATTCGTTGACCATTCGTTCGAAAGCTCTCGATTTATCCAACAATATTATGTTAACTACGGCGAAGTGCGTGTCCAAAAACTGAGTTATGAGCATGGTTATATAAATAATTGTTTACACACAGGTGATCATTCTCAATAATTGATATTGTGAACATGATTGCAACCGCTTGTTAATTTCTGATGTTTTCATAGAATTTCGAATCAATATCGAGGAGAAAACATGATACATGGTTGAAATTTTTGGTTCTAGAACAGAAATATGTTTTATGGTTATAACTACTTGTAAGAATTTTAATCCACTCTGAGAATGGAATGAGATACCACAAATCTGGATTCACCATCGAGTTCACCGCTAAAAGTTCTTTGAAATGAGGTGTCACTCGGCAAAAAACGGAGAAATTTTATTTTCCAAGTACCCAATCCACTCCCCTTGGATAGTTCAAAAACTTTTGGATTTTTTGTGGGTAGAAAACATAGTATCAGGCACCCCAAAAACACCTTCCAGGTTTCACTTCAATATATTAAAACTTGTGGAAATGGGAGGTTACTTTAGGGACATGCTGTGTATATATGCATAATATTCAATCAACTTTGTATTTAAATATAGACAACTTATCGTGCAAGTATAATAAAATGGTCAATAGGTCAGTAGGGTTTTTAGATCATGTACTTGTGTTCGACTGAAATAAAATTTGTAAATCTACTAACCCCTTTTTATTTTATTCGGAGGTGGAGGATGGGCGGGTCGAGCTGGCCTGTTATTCATCTTTTCATTGAGGAATGTGAAACGAGTTCCTGCAAAGGACAACAATTTATTTTTGTCCTCAATTTCTTCAAGGGAAATAGAACAATGTATCGAAGAGTTATAGTAACTTACCTGAACTATTAGATGCATGAGTCGATCCGATTGTAGGCGCTGTTGCAATTCTACAAAGTGACTTTGAACTAGAAGATCCTTGGCTTATTCCACCCCTGAGGCTAGATGAGCATAATATATCCTGCTGTTGAACAAGTCATATTTAGTGAAATTGAAACATGATTGTAGGATGTAAGATGTATTATCTGTTCATTGGTGCAATAGGGTCATTCCATGCCAAATCAACACACTTTAAATATAAATTTTACCTCACCATTTTAGATTTTTCCATGCCAAATCAACACACTTTAAATATAAATTTTACCTCACCATTTTAGATTTTGCTCAAATTTAGTACATTCATAGTAGGTGTTGAGACTAAGAAAAATACCAAATTTTAAATTTTAATCTCAAACCGTTTCTTAAATATGGCTATGTAAAACTTACAAAATCTCGCCAAAAAACCATGAACGGATTTTATACTATTCGCTCTAGGAACTTTCCTGATTGAGCTAGAGAGCTGGGAGAGGTATCATTTTGCAGCTTTTTTATGCTCTTTCCAGTGATATACAATAGGACATAGGTTCTAATAGAAACATTTTTGTCAAAATACAAATAAAATTTTGATTTAATTTTTTTCCAAAAAGTACATAATTTAAAATTTTCAAAATATTCCTATAAATACTTAGTACTGTTGTAAACAATGTGACAAAATATAAATTGGGATGATGATGGGTTCATTGTTAAAAAAAAATTATTCCTGACACTAATTTTCCACTAATAGCCCGGTTTTGACTAAATAACAAACATATGTACTTTTACCAAAGAGGTAGGCTATTTAATTAAATATATAAAGGTATACAATGTAAAAAATGTGACAAAATATAAATATGGGATGATATTCCTGACACTAGTTTTCCACTAATTTTTTACTAAGGTTTTGACTAAATAATAAACATATGTACTTTTACCAAAGAGGTAGGCTATTTAATTAAATATAATATAAAGGTATACTATGTATAAAGGTAAAAAAATATCAGAAATATCAATTCAAAATACTATCTTGTAACCTAACTTGTAAAAAAAAAAAATTTTTATCTTGTGAAAATAACTTTTCTTCGTCTGAGTGGGCCAGCTACATCATTCTCCTATCCTAAACACACGGATGTCCTGTGGGTGTCAGTTGTGGATGTTCTAACAAAAGTAAATCCAATTACACCGACTGGGAGAACATACACTCTAGCTGAAAGCGATCTTAGCCAAACCCAACTGGCTTTTACAAAATGTAATTCCGTAAACTGAGATAATGTTTAGGGAAACTGCTGTCAACTCAAAACTTAATTTTTCCTCAGGTTAGTGTTAATCTAGATAGTTGTTTAAATATTATCGTTAGTACTGCACCAATTGTGTTACATTTACTTACCTACTCTTATACCTACTCATCATCATAAATATGTATAATATTATGTTAATTTTGATTAATCTGTTTGTACCAGAATTATTACATAACTATTTAGACTATTTTCATACCTTTTTCAAATTTATTGTTATAGAAAATGTTCAAGATTTTTGTTATACTAATTAATAGGAGATTAACTTAGTTTAAATTGTATAAAATTAAAGTAAGCAACCTAATTAACTTAATTTTTATTAGAATATATCTATGGCTATTGGTTTTGTTTTAACAAGATAGTATTTTGAATTAATATTTCTGATATTTTTTTACCTTTATACATAGTATACCTTTATATATTTAATTAAATAGCCTACCTCTTTGGTAAAAGTACATATGTTTATTATTTAGTCAAAACCGGGCTATTAGTGGAAAACTAGTGTCAGGAATATTTTTTTTTTAACAATGAACCCATCATCATCCCATATTTATATTTTGTCACATTGTTTACAACAGTACTAAGTATTTATAGGAATATTTTGAAAATTTTAAATTATGTACTTTTTGGAAAAAAATTAAATCAAAATTTTATTTGTATTTTGACAAAAAATTTTCTATTAGAACCTATGTCCTGTTGTATATCACTGGAAAGAGCATAAAAAAAGCTGCAAAATGATACCTCTCCCAGCTCTCTAGCTCAATCAGGACAGTTCCTAGAGCGAATAGTATAAAATCCGTTCATGGTTTTTTGGCGAGATTTTGTAAGTTTTACATAGCCATATTTAAGAAACGGTATGAGATTAAAATTTAAAATTTGGTATTTTTCTTAGTCTCAACACTTACTATGAGTATACCAAATTTGAGTAAAATCTAATATGGTGAGGTAAATTGGGTGTGTTGAATTGACATGGAATGACCCAATAGCAGTTCCTAGTCTCTTAACCCATTCAGCCCTGAGCCCTTACGAGCAACTAAAACGCCTTACTGAAATAAAAGAGGTGGCTGGAAGAACTACGGCTGCACTTCCCAGGCATATTGTGGGTTTAGTACACGCAGTACCGTCAAATGGATTGTACTGTTAGATTAACAAACTCATACTGTCTGTCCATAATGAGAACGCCGAGCAGTAGGTAGAGAGTGGGGATGCTCCTCCCATGACTGCTGATGGCAAGACATGAAGAAAAGATGCACAACATATTCACTGTGTTGGGATTGCTGGATCACGGAGCTGATATATTTCTTTCTAGTCCCTCATTGAGCAGCAACGGACTTCGGCTGCACAGGGTAGTAAGGTGGGGACAGGTTAGCTCGGCAGACACATCGTGGACAGACAGTACTGAAGATTACATCACCTTACTTGAGCCCTCAGAGTCCATTTTTTTCCTCTTTATTATGGTGGCATTACCCTGTCAGCGCTGAATGAGTTAATACCATTAATTGATCCATAAGATTGCTCCAAAGATCTCTGATGCCTGCCACATTAAAATATGTTATTGGCACTGGGGTCTATGGTTGGAGGGACGATTTTTTCCAGTGTCCAATGATTAACTTTCATCCATGCAGTTAGCCGCTTGTCACAGTTTTGCTAGTTTCCATGAAATATTCCGTATTCAACATCAATAACGATAGGGGTTTAGAGAGATCTACAATTGCGGACACAGAGAAACATCCCACCTCTGCCTGGTGCGGATAAATGGGGCTCCGAACTAACAAGGTCAGTCGCTAGGAGCGCTAGGAGGCGAAGGACCTAAGGAACACGGTGGTTGACATGAACTCGCACCATCAATCTCATCAATACTGCTCAAAAATGAGAATTATATTATTAATATGACAACGGCAGTGACACATTATAGGGGACCGTCTAGGAGCTAACCCGCACAATCTCTGAAATTTCATCAAAATCGGATTAAAAATTGTTATATTTTTGGGCGAGACAAGGATTTAACGCAGACAGACGGAAAAAAATTGATCAGCAAGCTTTGAAACGCAAAAAAGTACGTAAGTGGAAATTTTGATTTTGGAAGAAGACACGAACTCTTTCGACTTCTTGTACGAACACAAAGCTTCCCTATTTCCGGTAGTGAGGAAGCAAAAATATGAAACGATATTTATCACCAGTTGCTCAATGAAGCATAAGAAACACGAGCGTGAATATCAGTTGCCTGAATGCAGCGATAACGTAATTTTAAAATTGGCACCAGAAAAGATCAATATCGCAGGCTCATGACTAATCACTAATTATTTTCAAGTTCAATTAGTACCTAAACAAATGGGTTGAAAAGATATCAAGTTAATGTGCCCTTCAACTAGGGTGTTATTCGAAAGTTTTTTTAGGTTTAGGTCGCAACTCAACCAGAAGGGTTGAGCGGCACTGAACATGGTGTCTAAAGAGACACTGCAAGTGGCACGAATCTAAGGGAAGCCATGTTGCCATCCTTGACTAAAAAGGAGCGCCATCAAGGACTCCACTGGCAAATTGGAGGGGGAAAAATGAGGGGTACAGTGATGACCACTGTTTAGCACCTCAACTGGATAAAAAAAACCAAAAATAAAATAATACAGCAAAGAGTAGATGTAAAATACTTGAAAAAGTTCCAGTCATGCAGCATGATCGTATGAGCGAATTTTCATAAATGGTCGTATTACATTTATGTTCAATTCTGTTGAAATTTGAGCACTTTGGGAACAAATAAAAATTTTATTAAACATTTTATAGCAAATTAACTTTTTCTCAGTAATATTCCAATTAACGAACAATTTTGTGGATTTTTACAATTTTTTCAAGTGTTCCTATCGATTTTTAGCTCATTTTAATGAAATTTAAGTACATTTTTCAGTACAATTTTGTGCTTAAATTTTTAAATGTCCTAGTTCATGTTCGGTTAATTTTTTTCGAGTAGCATTCTGCTAAAAAATAGAAATTTGTTAATTTTTAGCGGTTTTTTGCCTTTTTTAGTGATTTTTTAAGTACATTTTTTGAAATTTGACCAATTTAATGTGCTCAAAAAGTGTTGTCCAACGAACTCATCCTATCTTTTAAAATGCTTGATTTTTTGGCGAAAGAAAGAAGTTTTTATCTCAATTCTATCGAGAGTTATCGTCTGGAATGACACACACACACACACACACACACACACAAACACACATATATATATATATATATATATATATATATATATTAATTGCTATGCAATTCTTAGGCCGACCCCCAATAATTTTTTTAAAATGTCCACTTTTTTTGTGTAACGTTTTTTGTCCCGAGATGGGAAGCGAGAGGTCGTGGGTTCGAATCCCGGCCAGGCCTGAAATTTTTTTTTTTTTTTTTCCTCGTGAGACGAAGGTTGTGGGTTCGAATCCCGGCCAGGCCTGAAATTTTTTTTTTTTTTTTTTTTTTCTCGTGAGACGAATTGCATAGCAAATTATCCTCGTTTTCTACACAGTAGAAAAGAGAAAAGATCCGGCGAGGCGCGAAGCGCCGAGTATAGATTAGGGGGGTCCAGGGAGGCGAAGCCCCCCTGGCGGGGTCAAGGGGCGGAGCCCCTTGCGAGGCCGGAAGGGCCGAGTTATATATATACATATAAAAAAGCGTTAAAATCCAGGAATCATTTTAGAATGTCTCAAAACAGATTTCAATGAAGAAAATGTTTGAAAATTTTTATTTTAAAATTTTTGGAGCCATTGCAATAGCTTTATTTTCTAAGAAAATTCGCTAATAGGCTTATAACTATATACATGTTACTATATACAATCAGCAAAGTGAAATAAAACTATGACTAGATGTATATAAATATATCACAGATCAGATATCATAGTTTTCGTAGTACAACTCCCAGGTACAACAGGGATTGGACCTTGTCTGGTCCGGAAGTTATCAGATTATTATTCGAAAGTACCTAACTGTTGTGTTAACAGTATACTGTTATTCGAAAGTTGTCAGATCCATGAATATCGTGTAACCATAAATTTAAACAATACCCGAACGAAAATGAAGGGATAGAGAGAGTAACCTTGTTATTGTTGGTCTCAGGCGATGTGGGGGATGTCTGTGTCACCTTCGATAGTCCGGGACTAATGGGCGGAGTTACTTCACTACATTTGCGAGCGTTCGAATCTTCTTCCATCAAGAACTGCTGGAGGTCGTTCGGTTCTCGTTCTTCACTCATTGTTTTTTAATTATTTGTTTTTTCTCTTCAGTGAGTTAGGAAATTAGGAGGCGCAGTTACTTGGCATATCTGAGGGAGGAATATTCCAAGTTTTAGAAATTACTCATCTAACTAGGCAGTTCTTGAATCTCTTCTGCAGTCAATTATCATAATCGTTATACCAATTAGGTGGTTCCACTTACCTTCACAACTCTGACTTTCCCTCGTTAGGCGGAGGTAATGTGAATTAACATTTGAATAAAAACGACATTATCTATCTACCACTAAACATACTTACGTCAAAGAAATGTCATCAATACTGGAGCTTATCTTTTTTCAGGCGTGATAAGAGAAAGAGAAAACACGGTGAAGGAATTCCATGGATGCTACAATAGTTCGATATGCTACCCTCGAGTTCCATGACTATGGGCCGGTGTACAGATGAAAGAAGAGATTGTGTGGCTTCCTCTGTCGCTAGGCGAGGACCATCTCAATGATGTTGCTTTGTTATTATGTTCTTAATTTCAATTGAGAAAACAAGCAGCAGAAAAGTGAACTCTTGTAAGTGGGATCATTTGGAATAGCAGCTTGACAAGTTTCCTATCAATTTTCCTTTGGTGACTACTAAAATCTAAAATAAACCGCACTGCAACGTATTTGGATGCAAATCCTATGAAGCGACTATATTATTTTGATCAATTTCCCCAAAAGTGGAAAACTAAATGTTTGAATTACTAATAAGTTTAAATTAAAAAAACAAGTAGACAAACCCGCGATTTGTCTGAGAATAGACAAAAAGTGTCAATCCATCATTATAAGCGCATTATATTGCCAGGTAATTACTTATCACTAGTAAAATTGTTCTTAGTTGAATTTAAACTAAAAAAAAAGTCCAGTCATGCAGCATGACCCCATGAGCGAATTTTTGAAGAAATCTTCGACATTTCAGTCGCTATTGATCGAGTTGAGAAATTTAAGTTTATGATTTTGATAGACAAGCATAGTTAACACATGCACAGAGTAAACTCATCAGTTGTGATTAGGTACATTTTTTTTTTAATAAAGCACCTACTACCTACGTTTTAAACAGCATAGTTCTAGGATTGGTTATACAGGGATACTTCCATAAGAGTAGTTCAATCTGAATTTGGGCAATGTTTCATGCAAATATTACCGATTTTTACAACTAGCGAACGGCATTATTTCGATTTTTGACTGATTTTTCAACTTTGAAATTTTTGAAAACTTGATACATATTCTTATAGGAAATTTTACGCTGATTCCGAATATACCACATGTTAGTATGCTGAAAAAATTATTTCGCACAACAAATCGCAAAAAACAGGCTATTTTGAAATTCTTGACTACATTTTTGAAAATTTCAACCCGAAGATGTAATCCGATCATGCTGGCCAACGAACTTGAACTTTCGTTTTGTGTCCTTAACATTTTAAAATTTGTTTGAAGTTTCTAGCACATTTCTACGGACAGTTATCGTCTGGAATGACACATACATACATATATACATATATACATATATACATATATACATACATACATACATACATAAAAAAATGCGTTAAACTTCAGAATATGATTCAGAATAGCCTGAAACGGATTTCTGCAAAAAAAATTGCAAAAATTCACATTCTACAAATTTTGAGGCGAGAGCAATAGCTTAATTTTCTTCAAAAATTCGCTAAAAGTATTGGTGATTTTATTTTTTAAATACACGTGCCATCTGTCTTACTCTAGTTATACCTACGTGCAGATACTATGAGGGGTATAGTACCATATTTTTGTGGAAAAGTTGAAAATAAAGAATTTGAATTGATAAATTTACTAGGTACGTAGTCATAGGGTTGTTACCTCCCTTGACTCCTTGAACGGCCTCCTTGGGTAATTCTCTTCGTTTTGCTGGTGCAAGGAAATGGAACACCCTTCCCATTGCCATCCGTCGTTGCCCTGACTTTTCTGCCTTCCTTTTGCTAGCTGAGAAACATTTTGGAGCTTGAATTATTTATTTATTCTCACCCACCACAATATTTTGATTATTATGTTTTACCATACTTTATTTTTGTATTTCATTATCTATATATTTTTAAAACTACAAATACCTATTTATTAACTTACCTAATTAGCCTCTCAAAAAAGAGCTGATTTGTATTTTATTGTAATTTCATTTTTTACACAATTGAAATGCCCACGAGGCTTATGTGTGTACATTTTGTGTGCCAAAATAAATCCACTAATAATCTACTTGTGCCTCTGGGCCCACTTTTGGAAGCGCCAACGTCAATCATGGGCAGGTCTAAAACCAGGACCAGGACTGGTCCTGCAGGACTGGAAGTGGTGGTGGTTGTGGTGCTTGTAGTAGTAGAGGTGTGTGGTTATTTCTCGTTTTCCGAAAATTTAAACCACTAAAAAGAGTTGTTTTCCTATTTTAATGAATGTTTACTACCTTCTCTAATATTTTTATAACCATTTACACATTATTATTCGTGTTTTAGTTGAACCCAGGACCAGGACTGGAAACGCAGGACTGGCGCCATATCTCCTTTTCCCATGATTTAAACCAATAAAAATAGTTGTTTTATCTTTAAATGAATATTTACTACCTTCCCTATTATTTGTATCACCATATAAACAATGTTATCAGTGCTTTGGTTCACCGCAGGACCGCGAATCGTTAATTCAGGACCAGTCCTGGCCCAGGCGGATTGGTCCTGCGGGACTGGGAACACAAAAAGGATGGTGGTGGTGGTGTGCGGTTATTTCTCGTTTTCCGAAAATTTAAACCAACAAAAAGAGTTGTTTTCCTATTTTAATGAATGTTTACTACCTTCTCTAATATTTTTATAACCATTTACACATTATTATTCGAGTTTTAGTTGAACCCAGGACCAGGACTGGAAACGCAGGACTGGCGCCATATCTCCTTTTCCCATGATTTAAACCAATAAAAATAGTTGTTTTCTCTTTATATGAATATTTACTACCTTCCCTATTATTTGTATCACCATATAAACAGTGTTATCAGTGCTTTAATTCACCGCAGGACCGCGAATCGTTAATTCAGGACCAGTCCTGGCCCCGGCGGATTGGTCCTGCGGGACTCGAAACACAAAAAGGATGGTGGTGGTGGAGTGCGGTTATTTATCGTTTTCCGACGATTTAAACCAATTAAAAGAGTTGTTTTCCTATTTTAATGAATGTTTACTACCTTCTCTAATATTTTTATAACCATTTACACATTATTATTCGTGTTTTAGTTGAACCCAGGACCAGGACTGGAAACGCAGGACTGGCGCCACATCTCCTTTTCCCATGATTTAAACCAATAAAAATAGTTGTTTTCTCTTTAAATGAATATTGACTACCTTCCCTACTATTTGTATCACCATATAAACAATGTTATCAGTGTTTAAATTCACCGCAGGACCGCGAATCGTTAATTCAGGACCAGTCCTGGCCCAGGCGGATTGTTCCTGCGGGACTGGGAACACAAAAAGGATGGTGGTGGTGGTGTGCGGTTATTTCTCGTTTTCCGAAGATTTAAACCAATTAAAAGAGTTGTTTTCCTATTTTAATGAATGTTTACTACCTTCTCTAATATTTTTATAACCATTTACACATTATTATTCGTGTTTTAGTTGAACCCAGGACCAGGAGTGGAAACGCAGGACTGGCGCCATATCTCCTTTTCCCATGATTTAAACCAATAAAAATAGTTGTTTTATCTTTAAATGAATATTTACTACCTTCCCTATTATTTGTATCACCATATAAACAATGTTATCAGTGCTTTGGTTCACCGCAGGACCGCGAATCGTTAATTCAGGACCAGTCCTGGCCCAGGCGGATTGGTCCTGCGGGACTGGGAACACAAAAAGGATGGTGGTGGTGGTGTGCGGTTATTTCTCGTTTTCCGAAAATTTAAACCAACAAAAAGAGTTGTTTTCCTATTTTAATGAATGTTTACTACCTTCTCTAATATTTTTATAACCATTTACACATTATTATTCGAGTTTTAGTTGAACCCAGGACCAGGACTGGAAACGCAGGACTGGCGCCATATCTCCTTTTCCCATGATTTAAACCAATAAAAATAGTTGTTTTCTCTTTATATGAATATTTACTACCTTCCCTATTATTTGTATCACCATATAAACAGTGTTATCAGTGCTTTAATTCACCGCAGGACCGCGAATCGTTAATTCAGGACCAGTCCTGGCCCCGGCGGATTGGTCCTGCGGGACTCGAAACACAAAAAGGATGGTGGTGGTGGAGTGCGGTTATTTATCGTTTTCCGACGATTTAAACCAAGTAAAAGAGTTGTTTTCCTATTTTAATGAATGTTTACTACCTTCTCTAATATTTTTATAACCATTTACACATTATTATTCGTGTTTTAGTTGAACCCAGGACCAGGACTGGAAACCCAGGACTGGCGCCACATCTCCTTTTCCCATAATTTAAACCAATAAAAATAGTTGTTTTCTCTTTAAATGAATATTGACTACCTTCCCTACTATTTGTATCACCATATAAACAATGTTATCAGTGCTTAAATTCACCGCAGGACCGCGAATCGTTAATTCAGGACCAGTCCTGGCCCAGGCGGATTGTTCCTGCGGGACTGGGAACACAAAAAGGATGGTGGTGGTGGTGTGCGGTTATTTCTCGTTTTCCGAAGATTTAAACCAATTAAAAGAGTTGTTTTCCTATTTTAATGAATGTTTACTACCTTGTCTAATATTTTTATAACCATTTACACATTATTATTCGTGTTTTAGTTGAACCCAGGACCAGGAGTGGAAACGCAGGACTGGCGCCATATCTCCTTTTCCCATGATTTAAACCAATAAAAATAGTTGTTTTATCTTTAAATGAATATTTACTACCTTCCCTATTATTTGTATCACCATATAAACAATGTTATCAGTGCTTTGGTTCACCGCAGGACCGCGAATCGTTAATTCAGGACCAGTCCTGGCCCAGGCGGATTGGTCCTGCGGGACTGGGAACACAAAAAGGATGGTGGTGGTGGTGTGCGGTTATTTCTCGTTTTCCGAAAATTTAAACCAACAAAAAGAGTTGTTTTCCTATTTTAATGAATGTTTACTACCTTCTCTAATATTTTTATAACCATTTACACATTATTATTCGAGTTTTAGTTGAACCCAGGACCAGGACTGGAAACGCAGGACTGGCGCCATATCTTCTTTTCCCATGATTTAAACCAATATAAATAGTTGTTTTCTCTTTATATGAATATTTACTACCTTCCCTATTATTTGTATCACCATATAAACAGTGTTATCAGTGCTTTAATTCACCGCAGGACCGCGAATCGTTAATTCAGGACCAGTCCTGGCCCCGGCGGATTGGTCCTGCGGGACTCGAAACACAAAAAGGATGGTGGTGGTGGAGTGCGGTTATTTATCGTTTTCCGACGATTTAAACCAATTAAAAGAGTTGTTTTCCTATTTTAATGAATGTTTACTACCTTCTCTAATATTTTTATAACCATTTACACATTATTATTCGTGTTTTAGTTGAACCCAGGACCAGGACTGGAAACGCAGGACTGGCGCCACATCTCCTTTTCCCATGATTTAAACCAATAAAAATAGTTGTTTTCTCTTTAAATGAATATTGACTACCTTCCCTACTATTTGTATCACCATATAAACAATGTTATCAGTGCTTAAATTCACCGCAGGACCGCGAATCGTTAATTCAGGACCAGTCCTGGCCCAGGCGGATTGTTCCTGCGGGACTGGGAACACAAAAAGGATGGTGGTGGTGGTGTGCGGTTATTTCTCGTTTTCCGAAGATTTAAACCAATTAAAAGAGTTGTTTTCCTATTTTAATGAATGTTTACTACCTTCTCTAATATTTTTATAACCATTTACACATTATTATTCGTGTTTTAGTTGAACCCAGGACCAGGACTGGAAACGCAGGACTGGCGCCATATCTCCTTTTCCCATGATTTAAACCAATAAAAATAGTTGTTTTATCTTTAAATGAATATTTACTACCTTCCCTATTATTTGTATCACCATATAAACAATGTTATCAGTGCTTTGGTTCACCGCAGGACCGCGAATCGTTAATTCAGGACCAGTCCTGGCCCAGGCGGATTGGTCCTGCGGGACTGGGAACACAAAAAGGATGGTGGTGGTGGTGTGCGGTTATTTCTCGTTTTCCGAAAATTTAAACCAACAAAAAGAGTTGTTTTCCTATTTTAATGAATGTTTACTACCTTCTCTAATATTTTTATAACCATTTACACATTATTATTCGAGTTTTAGTTGAACCCAGGACCAGGACTGGAAACGCAGGACTGGCGCCATATCTCCTTTTCCCATGATTTAAACCAATATAAATAGTTGTTTTCTCTTTATATGAATATTTACTACCTTCCCTATTATTTGTATCACCATATAAACAGTGTTATCAGTGCTTTAATTCACCGCAGGACCGCGAATCGTTAATTCAGGACCAGTCCTGGCCCCGGCGGATTGGTCCTGCGGGACTCGAAACACAAAAAGGATGGTGGTGGTGGAGTGCGGTTATTTATCGTTTTCCGACGATTTAAACCAATTAAAAGAGTTGTTTTCCTATTTTAATGAATGTTTACTACCTTCTCTAATATTTTTATAACCATTTACACATTATTATTCGTGTTTTAGTTGAACCCAGGACCAGGACTGGAAACGCAGGACTGGCGCCACATCTCCTTTTCCCATGATTTAAACCAATAAAAATAGTTGTTTTCTCTTTAAATGAATATTGACTACCTTCCCTACTATTTGTATCACCATATAAACAATGTTATCAGTGCTTAAATTCACCGCAGGACCGCGAATCGTTAATTCAGGACCAGTCCTGGCCCCGGCGGATTGGTCCTGCGGGACTCGAAACACAAAAAGGATGGTGGTGGTGGAGTGCGGTTATTTATCGTTTTCCGACGATTTAAACCAATTAAAAGTGTTGTTTTCCTATTTTAATGAATGTTTACTACCTTCTCTAATATTTTTATAACCATTTACACATTATTATTCGTGTTTTAGTTGAACCCAGGACCAGGACTGGAAACGCAGGACTGGCGCCACATCTCCTTTTCCCATGATTTAAACCAATAAAAATAGTTGTTTTCTCTTTAAATGAATATTGACTACCTTCCCTACTATTTGTATCACCATATAAACAATGTTATCAGTGCTTAAATTCACCGCAGGACCGCGAATCGTTAATTCAGGACCAGTCCTGGCCCAGGCGGATTGTTCCTGCGGGACTGGGAACACAAAAAGGATGGTGGTGGTGGTGTGCGGTTATTTCTCGTTTTCCGAAGATTTAAACCAATTAAAAGAGTTGTTTTCCTATTTTAATGAATGTTTACTACCTTCTCTAATATTTTTATAACCATTTACACATTATTATTCGTGTTTTAGTTGAACCCAGGACCAGGACTGGAAACGCAGGACTGGCGCCATATCTCCTTTTCCCATGATTTAAACCAATAAAAATAGTTGTTTTATCTTTAAATGAATATTTACTACCTTCCCTATTATTTGTATCACCATATAAACAATGTTATCAGTGCTTTGGTTCACCGCAGGACCGCGAATCGTTAATTCAGGACCAGTCCTGGCCCAGGCGGATTGGTCCTGCGGGACTGGGAACACAAAAAGGATGGTGGTGGTGGTGTGCGGTTATTTCTCGTTTTCCGAAAATTTAAACCAACAAAAAGAGTTGTTTTCCTATTTTAATGAATGTTTACTACCTTCTCTAATATTTTTATAACCATTTACACATTATTATTCGAGTTTTAGTTGAACCCAGGACCAGGACTGGAAACGCAGGACTGGCGCCATATCTCCTTTTCCCATGATTTAAACCAATAAAAATAGTTGTTTTCTCTTTATATGAATATTTACTACCTTCCCTATTATTTGTATCACCATATAAACAGTGTTATCAGTGCTTTAATTCACCGCAGGACCGCGAATCGTTAATTCAGGACCAGTCCTGGCCCCGGCGGATTGGTCCTGCGGGACTCGAAACACAAAAAGGATGGTGGTGGTGGAGTGCGGTTATTTATCGTTTTCCGAGGATTTAAACCAATTAAAAGAGTTGTTTTCCTATTTTAATGAATGTTTACTACCTTCTCTAATATTTTTATAACCATTTACACATTATTATTCGTGTTTTAGTTGAACCCAGGACCAGGACTGGAAACGCAGGACTGGCGCCACATCTCCTTTTCCCATGATTTAAACCAATAAAAATAGTTGTTTTCTCTTTAAATGAATATTGACTACCTTCCCTACTATTTGTATCACCATATAAACAATGTTATCAGTGCTTAAATTCACCGCAGGACCTCGAATCGTTAATTCAGGACCAGTCCTGGCCCAGGCGGATTGTTCCTGCGGGACTGGGAACACAAAAAGGATGGTGGTGGTGGTGTGCGGTTATTTCTCGTTTTCCGAAGATTTAAACCAATTAAAAGAGTTGTTTTCCTATTTTAATGAATGTTTACTACCTTCTCTAATATTTTTATAACCATTTACACATTATTATTCGTGTTTTAGTTGAACCCAGGACCAGGACTGGAAACGCAGGACTGGCGCCATATCTCCTTTTCCCATGATTTAAACCAATAAAAATAGTTGTTTTCTCTTTATATGAATATTTACTACCTTCCCTATTATTTGTATCACCATATAAACAGTGTTATCAGTGCTTTAATTCACCGCAGGACCGCGAATCGTTAATTCAGGACCAGTCCTGGCCCCGGCGGATTGGTCCTGCGGGACTCGAAACACAAAAAGGATGGTGGTGGTGGTGTGCGGTTATTTCTCGTTTTCCGAAAATTTAAACCAACAAAAAGAGTTGTTTTCCTATTTTAATGAATGTTTACTACCTTAAATAAGGGTAGGTAAATCTCTAAGGGTAGGTTTAACTTCTGTAGGGGATGCTGCTCGCTTCACTCGCTTGAGGAAGTTATACTGCCCACCCAACTTGGCAGACTTGTTTTCTGTTGGAAATTCTTACAAACAAAATAAATCTTATAAAACTACGTGGAACCACAAAAAAGTTTATTTGGGGATGTTGCTCACTTCGCTCGCAAGGTATTGCGTAGAAGTGCAAATGGGAAACCCTCTGTGAGTCATCAAGTCCCTTCTGGTAAGCAACGTTGTGAAACGGCGGTGGGCTCGATTAACTTCTGATGTTAATCGCTTCGCCTCGCTTCCCCTCGCACTTTGACCGACTTCACGTCACTTTTTTCGATATTTGATTTCGGATTCAGATTCGGCGGGATCAAACCTTTATTTCGCCCGCGAAAACCGTTCCGAAAAACGTACCTTAATGGGGTATATTTTAATCGGAAAAAACCTAGTTTTTCGTCGGGCTTTTCGAGAAAACGGGTCCGTACTCTTGCATTTTTTTGACGTATTTCTCGATACTTTTTTTGCGATCCGATCGCGCCGTCCTCTTTCTCGTAGAAAAACCTACGACACCGGTATTTTTCCGGAATTTTCAACAGCCGTTTAGAGGGGTAGGGGATGCGGGGAAGTCAAAAAAGCGCATATTAACCGGAACTTCGACCCCCCTCCCGCCCTACGGCCCATGGTTCGGGTGGGATTAGAAAATTTTAAATTCGCTTATACGCCCTATCGGAAAATCCCAAGAAGATCCACCCACTCGTAGACTCCCACCACTCAGCCGTTTGGCCGTGCATAGACACGACAGACAGACAAACAGACAGACAAACAGACGGAGTTTCATTCTCATAAATAATAGAGATAGATTATGGTTTTTGTTGTATTTTTATTATTATTATTGTTATGTCTCATTTGAAAAAAATATAGATACATGTTATCTATCCCCCAAGATATCATTTTAATTTAAATTATTATATTAATTAATATAAATTTTGTTGATATTTTTAGTAATTTCTTCAGCACTTTTTTTGACATTTGACATATTTAATGTGATACAAAAATTCTGGTTTCATTTGGAAAGCTTGATTTTTTGCGGAACAACTAAATTTTTGTCTCGATCCTAAGGAGAGTTATCGTCTGGCAGCAATATTCAGCAAAAAAAAAAAAAAATAATAAATAAATTTAACGATTTTTAGCCGTTTTGTTTTTGTTGCTATTTTAGTAATTTCTTCAGCACTTTTTTGAAATTTGACATATTAATTGTGACCCCCCCTAAAACCGATCATCAATTCTGCCGGGTCGGATGGTTTTCTAACATGGTTTTTTGAGCTCCACAAGGTGGCTGGCCGACCCGCCAGGATTTCTCAATGGAAATGATCGAAATCCAATTTGATTTTTCTGATTTTTCACCGTTCTACCTGTTTTAGATTTTTTTCAGAATGATAGGTGCAGGAGATGCGCACTGAGTGAATGATACGACAGTCGGAGTCAGGAACTATTTAGTTCATCTTGCTGCCGCTAGGTTCACATGTGTTTTTTGGGGATCAGGCGGACCCGTTGTTTAGGCACACCCTATATATCCCCCTCTCGCCGCCTGGGGTGGCGTGTCATTGGCTCGTCTAATTACTGGCTTTTGTTTCCCCCGTCCTCCGGTATGGCGCTGTTGTATTATTCGCCCTTGACTTGGGGTTTCAAGGGCGTTAATTACTGGCTCTTGTATTGTTTGCCCTTGACTCAGGGTCCCCAGGAAAGATTCCACACGGAAATGGCATCCCCTGAAAAATTAGGGGAAAAAAAATCAACGAATTCGTTCAATCATATCTCAAAAGAAAAATACGTGTTGACCAATTCAAAATTGTCATCGTGCTTGTCATCAAAATTGTCATCATTATTAACCATTCCACTTATCATTTATCATTCTTCCTAAGAACAGCGCGGGGACAGGGAAGGTATACTCTCTGGTTATGGTCGTGTCTCACTAGCCTGACGGTGCGTATTGAGACAAAAACGGGAACTTTTAATCTCGTCAAAACTAAGGGATCAAGAGACAAACAAATCTTACCCTTACAACATCACGGTGGGACACCAAACACTCGACTGGCCAACTCGCCTGTAATCGCTGGCAATATGAACTCATCATCGCATCGCATCGCTTGGAAATTCGCGCCTCCTTTCGCTTCGCATAGCAACGCACCGCTTCCCGAGCAGTGTGAATCTCGCCCTAGTGTTGTCAGTCGCGTGGTGGAACGATGTGGCTCTATTGGAATTTAAACTTTTAATTTCAGGCCTGAAAAAGGGGTTTGACCTCTAAAACTAATCTAGTCTGTTGGATTTCATTTTAAAACGCTGCAAATTATTACACAATGGTTTATTATTTTCTACTCAGATCATTGGTCTATAATTATTAAACCGAGTAGGTATGTATTTTGGGATTAAAACATGATGCATTGTGCCTCCGAGAAAGGTTCACACTTTTACAGTTCCAAGACTAGCAATTCTACGATTCACAGTAAAGATTTAAAAAAACGTGAAAATGATACTTGAAGTAATTTACGTTAGCGCATGAGCAGAATGGAGTAATGATTTGAGAAAATTGAAATTGGTAGTGCACAATCTACAGCCTGACCCATAAAATCCCAGAAAAGTATAAAATCTGATCAAACTAGACCTTGTTCCTCGGAGTACACATTCGCGCATGCGCAGGAGCTATTAATTATGCAATCATGTTGAAATTAACATGGAATAACTAAACCATTGTCCCCCAACTATGCACCAGATTTGAGTAGGACTGGACGACTAGGGCTTAAAAAAATGATGTTTGAAGGAATTTACGTTTGCGCTTGCGCAAAACAACGGAGTGATGATTTGAGAAGTGTGGAATTAATAGTGCATCGTTTACAACCTTACCCGCACATTTCCTGAAAATTTCATCAAAATCAGATGAAAACTGTTGAATTTAGGATCGTTTAAAAATGAATTCATATTCGCGAATGCGCAAAAGCTACTAATTATAGGATTATGTTGAAATTGGTAGGGAATGCTCAAATTCACCTCTTCCACCTATCCTCCAAATTTAAGCAAGATCGGCCAACAGGGGCGTTAGAAAAATCATATTCGTTCATCATATTTCAAAAGAAAATGTTAAGGGCAAGCACTCTGAGGTCAAATCCGATCTAGGACCACCGTGTATGTTATTGTGGCAGCAGGTAGAAGATCGGGCTCTCAGAGAAAAAAAATATCGCATTAAAAGGGCCTATATTCTGACTGGGAGACATCCGGTCACTATGAAAGAAACCCCGTTCGGCGGGCAGTAAATCCACCATGGTTTGTTGCTCATCTGGACTAAAATTGAAATCGAACCAAATAAGAATCATGAAAATTGGTTGAGAATTGTAGACTGGGTGGTGTCATCAAAATGTGACAAAATACGACGTTTTTCCAGTGTTACCTTCACCATTCCCCCTTTTTCAAGACGGAATTAAAAATTTCGGAGGTATTTTGCACAACTAGACTAACATTGGGATCGAACAAAGAAAGATTATCAAAAATTGATTAATAATTTATTGTGGCCTGAACAGCGTCACAATTGTTCAGTTTCAGAACTGTCACTTTCAGGATTTGCCGGTTATGGCTACTTTTCTTCGAGGCCCGTAGAGCGCTCTGAAAATCCTTCGCCCCTAGGTGGAAATATATGCAACTTACAGATATCTGCCGTATCCATGCGTTACATGAACCCCCTCCTAGGTTCATGATGCGTTAAACCGAACCACGATTCCTACCTAACGGGCAAAGATCGTGAGGCTTCCTTTCTGCCAATATTGTTAAATAGTGTACTGTATTCTGTGCTTCGTGCTGGCGTTAACTATCCACTGAAGCGTTTTCTAAATATTGCTTTAATCCTCCAAACCAAAGGTGTTCTAGAAAGGTCCCTGTGATCAATTTAATGTAATTATGTCAAATTTTTTGCAGAATTTTTGTATCGATTTAATGGGGAGAAATAATAGAAAAACTTAAAATTTTGATCGCCTTCACCCCGGTTTACGGTACTGTATTCTGTGCTTCGTGCTGGCGTTAACTATCCAATCCACTGAAGCGTTTTCTATTGAAGGTGTTTTCCCTGTTAAAAATTTTTTACCTTCAAACCAAACAGTTTACTATACGCTCTGCTATTATAAGCTCTTTCCTTCAAACTAAGGATTTGAAACTTCACTAGCCTGGTAAGTCGTATTTGATTATTGGGAAAGTGTGATGACACAAGGTAACTTAAGTTATTTCATTTCACGTAGGTTGTACCTACTTACTTACATGTTATTTCGTACCTATCATTCACTCGATAGGTACTTAGTACGTAGGTTGTAGATTTACACTAGGCTTTGTAAGTTCAACATCATGCGTCGGTAGTTAATGATTTAACTTAATATCATGTTGTTCCGATATCCCTGATATCAAGTAGGTATCTAGTTCATTAGGGCAGGACCTAGTTTATTATGTTGTCCATCTAACAGTTTAAGGGTTTTAATGAATATTCCTTCTTATTGTTCCTTGTTTTTTTTCACAGAGTACGAAAGAGCCTATCCACAGCCTGCAGGTGTTCGAATGCAAGGTGAGTATTACGAGTCGTATGTTATTTTGTAAGTCGGTGAAGTTAGCAACGCGTTCGAGCGACTGTTCATATCGCCGTTAATAATGGTGCTACATACCTAAAACTTCGGCTAGATGGTAACCCTTGGTTTCAGGCAGTTGCACAGGGGGTCGGGGCGGAAGGGGCTGTTGAAACAAACAAGATCATTCAAATGTAATTTCATTTTGCTGGCCCCAGCGGCCCCTGGGCGTAGTGCGACCTTGAAACGTATACAAAGTACTCCTAGAACTTTTACCTAAACATTGATACCATTGCAACAGATTTAGGCGGCGTTGGCGTGAGGAAAATGAAATAAATCTGAAAAATTAGAAGATTTTACTATGTTCTGCCACCCCCATTTCACCCAGCGTTGGTCCTAAATAATGCAGATCGAACGACATTTTGCCGCCCCCCCCGCGGCCCCCGTTTACAGTGCCACCTTGAAATGTATACCCACCCAGAACTCGTAGATTGTTTACCAAACTATTTATACCGTTTCCAGAGTTTTATTTGCTGTGGGCGGCAAAAATTTGGTTTATCTGGTTCCATGTTTGTTGGTATGTTTGTTCCATTTTCCCCACTCCTATGCAGCCCCAATCCCTGGACATGGTATCACGCTGGTTACACATTGGGCGGTTTCTGCCGCGGCGGCAATTTCACCGTCACCGCCGTTCGAGCAGTTGTCTGAAGATTTAAATGGAAGCTTACACACTGGGCGGCAGAAATGCCGCGCGGTCGTTTTGCCGTTTGCGGTCGCTGTGCAGCCGCCCACTGCCACTGCGGCGGGCTGTTTTTCTGCCGCCTTCAGGCTCGCAGTGGCGTACGTGACCAAATGCGAGTCTACACATTTGGCGGTGTTGTCGCCGTCGCCGCCAGTTCCCAGTCCACCTTTGAGCTGGTTCCACAGACGTCTTGTGTTTAAGTTGGTCCGTGTTTTCTAGTGAAAATGATTGACTAGTGACATCAATTGTGAACAGTGATATAAAACAACAATGTATTTACAATGTATTAACAATACAGATTTTCTTGTGTGACGGAGTTGTTTATTTTAACTTCCTGTTGGAAAACATTTCAGTTAATAGAGCTTATATTTGCTGTAATAGAATAACATTGAATAATGTCAGAGATTTTTTAATTAACTGACAAATGAAAAATTTGAATAGTAATGTTTTGTAATAATAATAAGCAGAGTATATAAAATACTACTTACCTCAATGTAACGGCAAGCATTTCTACTGGCTGAACACAATTCCTCAATCGTGTGTTTTTTCTTTGGATGCTGTCTTTCAGGTAGTTAAGTAGCTCGTCAAAGGACTTGACGGACATTCGAAAATAATTAAAAAATTTAGTCTTGTCATTCCTCAGGTCTTCAAACAATGTGTAAAAGGTTCCACATTCTTTTCTCCTTAAGTTTATTGGATGGATCCAAACACTGCGATTTTTAGTTCTCCTCTTTCGTCTTCGATGGAACAATAACAGTGCTAACAGTTGTTGTCTGTCCATTTTATTACTCAAACACTAAATAATTTGTATACAACTGACCTGTTGAATTATCCTCACACCACTCAATATACACACACAACACACACACACTTACTTTCTACACATTGGGCCTGTGTACACATATAATGAAAAGTCAACTACAACCCAAGCCCGCGGGATCACCACAGCTTAAATGACATCCGTCGACTGATTGACGGTGTTTTGACAGCCCAGTGTGTAAGCAAGCAGATTTTCTCGGGCGGTGACGGCGAAATTGCCGCCGCGGCAGAAACCGCCCAATGTATAACCAGCGTCAATGTTTAGGTAATCGTTGTAGGTGTACTCTGTATACGTTTAAAGGTGGCACTACGCCCGGGGGCCGTTGGGGGCAGCAAAATTATATTACATTTGAACGATCTGGTTTTGTTTTAACCGCCCCAACCCCCTGTGCAACTGCCTAAAACCAAGGGTTACCATCTAGCCGAAGTTTCAGGTATGTACCACCACTATTTGTAATTCCACAAAATCCCCCTAATTTTTTAGCTAGTTTTCTAAGAATTGTCCATCTGTTACTGGTTACTCCACAACAACCTGGTTCAGCTCCTATGAATTCACAGCTGTGTTTGAACTTTGTATGATGGTACCTGCAGTGTTTGCAAGAAAGGTGAAATCGCCTAAATTATCTGTTAACGGGGATATGGACTGACGCTGAGTGAACTTCGCCAACTTCACTCCGACACCGGAGGCGGCTGGGTGTGGTTGAGGGACTTCCTGTGAATGTGCCACAAAAATTACCATCAGAATCGGCCTCGGGACAGCCAAAAATCATTATTTACATAGATTCAGTATAATGTTGAGGGGTAAAAATATTTGAGTTGAATCTGGGGGTCATGATCATGCGGACTTAAAGCATGATAGTGTCATACCTCCAGCAGCGGCATTCCGCAGAGGTAATTGGCTCTCAGGCTGGCACCTGCAAATGATGTAGGACGCGGTGTACGTACACCACTAGGTGTACCTTGTAGGTACTCAACTGTGGAGTGGCTTGGGCCCGTTAGAAGGACTTCCTATGAACATGCCGCAATAATAACATTCAGCGGCGGCCGGTGAGGGGGGGCATCGGGACATTGTTCCAGTACTTTTGGGGAAAAAGTAACAACCTAGAATGAAGCCTTTACAAGCAACTCATCGTTTCTTTTTTTTTCTTTTTAAATGTAAAAATGTGTTCATATTTCTCTGATCCATTCCCAGTTCCTATATTATTCACGTCTTATCTTTGAATAAGGATAGGTAGATTCGTAGGCTGCCTCTAGTATCCCTGTAGTTCGCAGGTTTTTTCTGAATTTGACAGGGTTCTCTTGTTTTTTGTCTCGCTCACCACAAAGGAATAAAGTTGTAGACTCAATAGTTAACAGTTGTAGAACACCACGCCCATCTGGTACAAGGTGGAATTTCAAATCCATTTTGTGTTGCCAATTGATGAAAGCTTGCTAAGAACTGGTTTTCAGAACGAAACGTTAGCGGTCTGGTCTGTAATTATAGTTTACCCACTCCGATGTACCAACTAATCTGGAGTGTTGGTGTCTTGAAGACTAGGGTGTGTAGATCAGCTTGCTTTATAGCTCAGCGGTCTGTGTAGTTAATTTATTAATCTGAACATTTTACTTACTCTAGCTCGCATCTCAAAATATAAATTGTAACAAAAACATCTCAAATCAATATTTTCAGTAGAATATTGATCATTCTGGATATGTTGCATTAATGAAAAAAGTTATACATAAGTGAGTGGTGGTTGTGGGGTTAGACAACATTTCTATAGCCATTGAAATATCCGAATTTTAATTGACCTCTGACGTCACATTCTATCATTTCATTATAATTTAATTTTAGATCCTTAATATTCCTTCAGAATTATTTCTCCTAAGTAGTTCACTAGTGCACAACAATCGAATTCTTGATAATGTTAAGTACTTATAGTAATACCTAACATATTCCATTCTAAAATGTTTAGATACTTGGTAAGTAGGTACCTATAAGATAGTATTTTCAATTTGATTTATTTATCTAATTAATTTATATCTAATTTATCAATAATATTTATTGATCATGATTGATTATTATTTAGTAGCCATATTCTTTCATAACAGTTGCCCAAGGCATTTGACATGACCTAAGTGGGATTTATGTTTCATGTGTTCAGATCAAAATTATGGAGATTTTTGGTATTTGAACAAATTGTTGCGTGCGAGCAGATCCCCTCATCTCTTAGAAGGAAAGAACTAGGTATATAAGGATCCTCACCCACCCCCATCATATACCGGAAGGACTATATCACGTTGTTAATATAGTAAATATTTGTTTTTCAGACTGGTTGAACCATACAATCAGGATTACCGACACTAGACGGACCCTACCTGGTGGACATATTTCAGACTTGAAAATCTGATTGAGTCAACTGGTTGAACCATCCAATCAGGAATAGCGACACTAGGCACACTCTACCTGATCGACAGACTTCTCACTTGGAAATCTGAGTGAGTCATCCGTAGTAGTTAAGGTTTGTATCTGATATCTGAAAGTATTATCAAGATTTTGTCATCCAGTAGACAAGTTAGTGTTGTAGGATGTCAGACGAAGCCTGTACCTCCGACTCGACCGCGTATTTGGTTGAGGAGAAGTGGTTACCTTACAAAAAGTACGTTGATATTTTGAAAAATGTGGATACCACCTTTTGTATCGAAATACCCCCTGTTAAACCGCTGCCCGGGGAAATTTACGTTTTTCATAACCCAGAAAAGCCTGAAGATTGGAAATCTGACGAGTATCAGTGGCTGTGTTGGGGCCTGAAAAAGATTCCACAATCGAATCCGTTGTTGTTGTGCCATTATTATGTCTCCAAATCATCCCCAAACTTCAAAAAACGAGCATACCTCCTTTACGAACCTGATAAATGTTATGGTCCGATCACTTTGATCCATTATGTAGGTTCCCTGAAAGGTGTTGAACAAGTACCACATGGAAATAGAAAGTTGGATGCCAAACCATATGTTCGCACTGCTAAATCTCAACTCTGTGAACAGAAAGTCAGGGCAAGTGATCACCCGAAGTTTGTTTATCGACAGTTATCAGGAGTACATGCACAGCCAACATCTATGCCTGTTATGTTACCGCGAGATTCGAAACAAGTTAAAAATACGATTCATAACGAACGTCAGAAGCGGTTGATATCTCAAGATGACATGCACGCCCTCTACCTGTTGGGTCACGAAGTTACTTGCTATGTCAAAAGATTAGAGCTCGTACCTCAGGTGTTGTGTGTTTTATTTTCGAATCAAATGAAAGAGGAATTCAATCGAATACGTGACATTAAGAACTGGGCGTTATTCTATGATACCACGTTCAACCTAGGTGATTCTTATGTATCTCCATTAGTCATGAGCCATAAAGCATTTAGACAAAGTCCAGCAATTCCATTAGCGTATAATATTCATGACACAAAACAGGTCAGGCCTCATGAAGACTTTTTCAAATTTTTATGTTCACAATCTTGGAATTTTGACAACAAAGTTATAGTGACAGACCGTGAGGCAGCTATAAGGAGAGGTATACGGTCTGCATTACCCGGTACTCCTTCATTTGTTTGCTGGAACCACATTCAACGTGATGTGAGACACTGGGTTTCGAAACAGCAAAATGCTGACAAAGGTGATGAGTCAATTTACAGTACCCATATTTGGGACTTGCTGGACAGTGATTCTGAATCTGTTCTTCTCAATAAACTTGACGGAATGAGTACACAATGGAGTAGCGAGTTCTTATCATACTTCAATGGTTACATCAGGAAAGATGTCATGGAGAACGCTAAATGGGTATTACAGTTGCATGATATGTACACAGAAGGTAGCGGTGTGACTAGCAACGTTTCTGAAAGTGTAAATAGCCTTTTGAAAAGGATTCAAGAAAAGCAAGAAGTGCTGCTCCAAACATTAGTATTATCTTGCTACAACCTTGATTTGTATTATATTAATGAAATAACGAGAGGGTTCTGTGGACTTGGCGACTACAGCCTGCTGCCAGAATATAGTAAATTTCAACTAAAATTGCATGAAGCAAATTTTCCCAGTAAGGCAGTGGATTTGGATGAACAACCAGCAATTTGGCAAGACAAATTTCGTTTTCCCTCTCATGCTCAACAAGAACCTCATATACCCTATTCAACTGATAATCTGGCTAAACAGTTGTTGCTTGGTGGGCGAATAACCCATGTGCCAGATCAAGGTATTTTTATTGTTGAGGGGACTTCTGGGCAAAAGCACATGGTTCAATTGTTCGACCGAACCAAAGGTTTTGTACAAACATGTACTTGTCGTGCCCAAAAAGGTTGTCACCATGTTCACGCAGTCCTCCTGTCTATAGGAATCGTTAAAGACACTAAGGCGTATAGAAAAATTCACGTGATACACGCTAAAAATCGAGGGTTCAGGTCTGGAAGAAAACGCCTCAACCCTAAATTCGCTGTTGTAGAAGCATCTGATGATTCAATGTGTATCCAAGATGAAACTGATCTGGGAAACACTGTTCTATATCCAGTGTCAGTTGGTGAAAAAAATATGGTGAAGCGGCGGTTTAGTACACTAAAGCCTGTTGACAATACTACTACAGATGTGAGCTTCAAAAGTGTCGTGACCTCAACGCCTTCCAAAATGAAGAAACCACTAATAAGTGCATCCAAAGAAAAGGGATCGAAAGTGAACTTCCTTAACTCACTTACCTGCAAGTCCGTTGAAGAAAAGGTAGTAGAAAACCCGGCATCGGGCATTATGTGTCATTCTCCTCAACGCGACGTGCCTAAACTTGTCATTGATGACGAGGCACCTGATGTTGGGGAGACGTTCCAGAATAAATTTGATAGAAACGGACAATTTGTAATATTTGGAAGGATGTGTTACCCTTCTGACTTGAATTGTTTGTTAAAGAAAAGAAAAAATACTTTGGCAAATGAATACTATTTAAGTGATAGCCTGCTGGAATGTTACCTAGCCATTTTATCTCATGAACGAAGTGAATCATTTGACAGTGTTTTGGTGTTCCCTACGCCCTGTCTTTTTAATTACGTAGGCTCTGATACAGCTGCATTTGACGCAATTTGTTCATTCATTAGGGAAGACATTCCTGAACATGACATAATTTTGATCCCAATTGTTAGAAATTCCCATTGTTCGCTTATTGTCGTTTTGAAAAAAACAAAACGAATAGTCTACCTGGACAGCAATGGAGGGTATGATAAACATGCGGTACACTTTCTGCTCCACGCGTGGAAAGGTTACTGCATGTACCATCGCATACCTTTCAATGAAAACGAATGGAGGGTGTGGGTAGTACATGACATTCCTCAGCAACCTAATGCTTATGACTGTGGGGTGTATGTATGTCTGTATGCAGAAATCATAACAACACAGTCATTGGATTCAATCAATAGTTATCACGATCCTGTTGATCCTGTTATATGTTCAGAAAAAATGTTTCATTACAGAGACTTGATTCATAAAAAGATGTTGCACTACATGGAACGAGGAATTCCTGCTCCTAAATCTCGATCTTTTGATGTAGAAAAAGTTAGAGCGCTTCAAGTGGGTGAAATTAGTAACTTACGTAGGTCAACACCAGTTAACATAGAGTTGAAACAGTCAACTCCACTTATATTCTTAAGTTCATTAGTTAGAAATCATTGGGATGAAACATCACTGGTTTGCCACTTGGGATCGTCATGTAAGCAGTTGAAAGACGATCAAGTGATGTGTACAGCTTGTTCCCATTGGTTTCATTTGTATTGCATTGCTTTGTCCCCGAAACACTTGCCTGATAAGTACATTTGCAAAAAATGTTTGGGTGTGAGGGAAATAAGTCAGGGAGAAGATGGTGAACGTAAACGAACAATTAAAGTCAATAAACAGGAGGACTATGCCTACTAATCGTTTGGTACTACTTTGGCTGGCTACGGAACCTTTTTTTGCCACAATTTGCTACGTTTTACAATCCTTAAATGTTTAAGTCAAGTATCCTTACAAATTTAGGAGTTGACATGGAAATGCACAAGTCCAAAAATCGAAAACAAATTATTTTTGGAAGTGCAAGTAAACAGTCACGCCAACGGCGTGGAAAAAGCCTTAAGTCCTTCCGTCCTTGCTAGATCACACTGTTACCAAGTACTAAAACCTTTGCATGGAGAAGAGATTATGTCCAACAAATGTGATAACAGTTCAGAGGGAGTGAGTTGCTATGAAATGTGATGTTTGGACTTAAGTGCATTTCCATGTCAGCTCCTCAATTTCTTCCTACCTCATGGCATGAAACAAAATGCAAAAAAAAAACAAAAAAAAAAAAAAAAAAAAAAAAAAAAAAAAAAAAAATAAATCAATCAAAGAAAGTATTATAAACAAAGTAACAGCCATGAGGTAGGACCCCCCTCCAACTAGGAAAGAGGGCTTAAAACTAACAGCACCTTGACCATGTCTGTTCCATGAACAACCACATGCATCCCCACGGCCACCATAATTGAAGCAGGAGATGCGGGATCTGGAGGAGAGCCTCGGGGAGGCAACGATGGCCCTAACCCCGCCGCCACAACAGCAGCATGTGGACACACCAGCAGAGCTGATGAAGCAATTGCGCCCAGCCGTCAGGGCTAACAAGGAGTTGGGCGCACACCTGCAGCACCTGCAGTCAGCTCCCTCCTCCCCCTCCATCCCGGAGGTATAATCCATACACATGGACAAAATGGACGAACTGACAAGAAGGCATGAGGAGAAACAGTTGACCCCAACGACTAAAAATAACATAGTTACCCCCAAAGGTTTATATGAAAAAAAAAAAAAAAAAAAAAAAAAGAAATACCACACATCGGTTTTATAAACAAGGCTGGAACAGAACTCGGCTCAGTAGAGTATATAAGCCATTGCCATGCAAAATAGATGGAACGCAAAACAGCCTCCCCTCCCAATTTAGAGGCACAAGCGGCAGCCATCACTAGCATTCCCGCACAATGATCAGACCTTCAGTTATGATCATTCAAAAATCAAGTTGATCCAGGCCCACGTAAAGCTAAAATAGGAAACAAGCCCCGCACACAAAAACTCACCCCTCAAAAAGAAAAGAAAAAAAAAAAAAAGAAAAGAAAAAAAAAAGCCCCAACTAAAACTGACATGTGTGGTATCTCTTTTACCCCTGTTTGTATTCAATTATATAGCCTGACCACAGATCTCCTCCCGTTAATACCTTTCTTTTGGAGCACCTTAACGAAATAGGTATTAAAATAATCTCAAGTGATTAATTGCTGTGTCTTATTATCCCGTAGACCTTTATACCAAAAGTACATGTAAATATATCAAAATAGGTGTAGTGTAGACAATGAAACAATTAATCACGACAATCATTACATTGTCACAAGGTGTAGGGGGGCCTGGAAGCTTCCAGAATGATCTTGATAATCAATGTTTTACCAAAATTAGTACGAGTGAAAACATGTAGAGGACAGGCCTCCGGGAAAATACTGTAAATAGTGGAAGACCGCACCTGACCAGTCAGTTCTGTTTTCGTTCTCCTGTGGATCTCACCCAGTTCTCTTGAAGTGTTCAGCAGCATGTTACAATTACTACTTGGTTTCCATTCAGCTAGTAAGCATGTTCTTATTTTTAATCTACGTTCAGTGAACGCATTTGTATGACACATCTAGCTCCCATATTCTCATTGACATTGCAATTGGACACCATCACTACAAGACACATGAACGATTACTTATAATGTACAAATTGCATTTTATGCTCCTATTCAAAGTTCCACGCACCCATAGTATGTTTCATTGGATTAATAATAGAACCAATCACTCATTTAGTTCAGTCAGTTCTGTTTTCGTTCTCCTGTGGATCTCACCCAGTTCTCTTGAAGTGTTCAGCAGCATGTTACAATTACTACTTGGTTTCCATTCAGCTAGTAAGCATGTTCTTATTTTTAATCTACGTTCAGTGAACGCATTTGTATGACACATCTAGCTTCCTTATTCTCATTGACATTGGAATTGGACACCATCACTACAAGACACATGAACGATTACTTATAATGGACAAATTGCATTTTATGCTCCTATTCAAAGTTCCTCGCACCCATAGTATGTTTCATTGGATTATTAATAGAATCAATCATTCATTTAGTTCAGTGCAGATCTTATTTCCAGTGCTGCAGATTATTAGACCTGGTGGAAACACGGGTAGAATTTTGAGACACGGTTAGATACCTAGGTAATTCATAGGTACCCACACGTTTCAGGTGTTTCTCCGCCAGCAAGACCGTTCGCTCGCCACAAGGTAAGTCGTGAACTCCATAGATCTTCAGTGAACTTCTCAAAGAAAAACACACACACACACTTCTTGATGTTACTAGCAAACTACCAGTTCACTCATCCTTTGTGATCGATTAGTTTTCCTATAATTATTTTGATTTCGTTCCTAATAACTCGATATGTGGATGTGATTTGAATAGGAAGATCACTACCAAACCAATATTTAATTCACTTTTAATGTAGACATGTCATATTCATTAATTCCTCTGTTGAAATCACATACTGCCAGAAAATCCAGCAGTATTCAAGGAAAATGTAGCAGAATGCAAGATTAACCACAAAGTTGGATTTAATTGAAAACTGGTGATTAGCTTGGTTAAGATGTTGAACAAAATTGTGATAGTTGTGAAACAGGGGTTGAACTGTAAGGGTTAATAAAAGAACGTAGGTAGATATTTCATGATACATTAATACGATCATTGAAACTTGAGTTGTCTAGCTGGAATGTTCCCAAAGGCATTTTCTGGAGACTGATACATTAATAATAATGCTTATATGGTGATAATAATAATAGGGAAGGTAGTAAACAATTATTAAAAGAGGAAAACAACGATTTTTATTGGTTTCAATAATAAGATTAACGAAAAATGCAGCCAGTCGTGCAGGATGAACAGCAAGTTGGTAACATATTTTTTTACAAAGCTATCTTTTTACATATTTTCTGCCTTTTTCAATTGTGTCATAACATGAATTTAAAGCGTGGGTTCGAAGTAATACAATGCTTATACTACTTTGTGAAAGGATTGATTGAAGATATTTTTGAAAATACTAGTTTTTGTTAAATGAGTACGTGTATGTTTTTGTAATACTTGATAAATGAATACTCGAGTGATTTGTGGAGGAACTGATAAGAGTGGGGAGCCATTGATACAAAAAATAGTGCACGATTCATGCTAAGGATCTATAATCATCGGAAAACAAGGTTTAAATCATGGGAAAACTTGATATGACGCCAGTCCTGCGTTTCCAGTCCTAGTCCTGGGTTCAACTAAAACACGAATAATAATGTGTAAATGGTTATAAAAATATTAGAGAAGGTAGTAAACATTCATTAAAATAGGAAAACAACTCTTTTTATGGGTTTAAATCTTCGGAAAACGAGAAATAACCGCACACCACCACCACCATCCTTTTTGTGTTCCCAGTCCCGCAGGACCAATCCGCCTGGGCCAGGACTGGTCCTGAATTAACGATTCGCGGTCCTGCGGTGAACCAAAGCACTGATAACATTGTTTATATGGTGATACAAATAATAGGGAAGGTAGTAAATATTCATTTAAAGATAAAACAACTATTTTTATTGGTTTAAATCATGGGAAAAGGAGATATGGCGCCAGTCCTGCGTTTCCAGTCCTGGTCCTGGGTTCAACTAAAACACGAATAATAATGTGTAAATGGTTATAAAAATATTAGAGAAGGTAGTAAACATTCATTAAAATAGGAAAACAACTCTTTTTATTGGTTTAAATCTTCGGAAAACGAGAAATAACCGCACACCACCACCACCATCCTTTTTGTGTTCCCAGTCCCGCAGGACCAATCCGCCTGGGCCAGGACTGGTCCTGAATTAACGATTCGCGGTCCTGCGGTGAACCAAAGCACTGATAACATTGTTTATATGGTGATACAAATAATAGGGAAGGTAGTAAATATTCATTCAAATAGAAAACATCTATTTTTATTGGTTTAAATCATGGGAAAAGGAGATATAGCGCCAGTCCTGCGTTTCCAGTCCCTGTCCTGGGTTCAACTAAAACACGAATAATAATGTGTAAATGGTTATAAAAATATTAGAGAAGGTAGTAAACATTCATTATAATAGGAAAACAACTCTTTTTATTGGTGTAAATCTTCGGAAAACGAGAAATAACCGCACACCACCACCACCATCCTTTTTGTGTTCCCAGTCCCGCAGGACCAATCCGCCTGGGCCAGGACTGGTCCTGAATTAACGATTCGCGGTCCTGCGGTGAACCAAAGCACTGATAACATTGTTTATATGGTGATACAAATAATAGGGAAGGTAGTAAATATTCATTTAAGGATAAAACAACTATTTTTATTGGTTTAAATCATGGGAAAAGGAGATATGGCGCCAGTCCTGCGTTTCCAGTCCTGGTCCTGGGTTCAACTAAAACACCAATAATAATGTGTAAATGGTTATAAAAATATTAGAGAAGGTAGTAAACATTCATTAAAATAGGAAAACAACTCTTTTTATTGGTTTAAATCTTCGGAAAACGAGAAATAACCGCACACCACCACCACCATCCTTTTTGTGTTCCCAGTCCCGCAGGACCAATCCGCCTGGGCCAGGACTGGTCCTGAATTAACGATTCGCGGTCCTGCGGTGAACCAAAGCACTGATAACATTGTTTATATGGTGATACAAATAATAGGGAAGGTAGTAAATATTCATTTAAAGAGAAAACAACTATTTTTATTGGTTTAAATCATGGGAAAAGGAGATGTGGCGCCAGTCCTGCGTTTCCAGTCCTGGTCCTGGGTTCAACTAAAACACGAATAATAATGTGTAAATGGTTATAAAAATATTAGAGAAGGTAGTAAACATTCATTAAAATAGGAAAACAACTCTTTTTATTGGTTTAGATCTTCGGAAAACGAGAAATAACCGCACTCCACCACCACCATCCTTTTTGTGTTCCCAGTCCCGCAGGACCAATCCGCCTGGGCCAGGACTGGTCCTGAATTAACGATTCGCGGTCCTGCGGTGAATTAAAGCACTGATAACATTGTTTATATGGTGATACAAATAGTAGGGAAGGTAGTAAATATTCATTTAAAGAGAAAACAACTATTTTTATTGGTTTAAATCATGGGAAAAGGAGATATGGCGCCAGTCCTGCGTTTCCAGTCCTGGTCCTGGGTTCAACTAAAACACGAATAATAATGTGTAAATGGTTATAAAAATATTAGAGAAGGTAGTAAACATTCATTAAAATAGGAAAACAACTCTTTTTATTGGTTTAAATCTTCGGAAAACGAGAAATAACCGCACACCACCACCACCATCCTTTTTGTGTTCCCAGTCCCGCAGGAACAATCCGCCTGGGCCAGGACTGGTCCTGAATTAACGATTCGCGGTCCTGCGGTGAATTTAAGCACTGATAACATTGTTTATATGGTGATACAAATAGTAGGGAAGGTAGTAAATATTCATTTAAAGAGAAAACAACTATTTTTATTGGTTTAAATCATGGGAAAAGGAGATATGGCGCCAGTCCTGCGTTTCCAGTCCTGGTCCTGGGTTCAACTAAAACACGAATAATAATGTGTAAATGGTTATAAAAATATTAGAGAAGGTAGTAAACATTCATTAAAATAGGAAAACAACTCTTTTAATTGGTTTAAATCGTCGGAAAACGATAAATAACCGCACTCCACCACCACCATCCTTTTTGTGTTCCCAGTCCCGCAGGACCAATCCGCCTGGGCCAGGACTGGTCCTGAATTAACGATTCGCGGTCCTGCGGTGAACCAAAGCACTGATAACATTGTTTATATGGTGATACAAATAATAGGGAAGGTAGTAAATATTCATTTAAAGAGAAAACAACTATTTTTATTGGTTTAAATCATGGGAAAAGGAGATGTGGCGCCAGTCCTGCGTTTCCAGTCCTGGTCCTGGGTTCAACTAAAACACGAATAATAATGTGTAAATGGTTATAAAAATATTAGAGAAGGTAGTAAACATTCATTAAAATAGGAAAACAACTCTTTTAATTGGTTTAAATCTTCGGAAAACGATAAATAACCGCACTCCACCACCACCATCCTTCTTGTGTTTCGAGTCCCGCAGGACCAATCCGCCGGGGCCAGGACTGGTCCTGAATTAACGATTCGCGGTCCTGCGGTGAATTAAAGCACTGATAACATTGTTTATATGGTGATACAAATAGTAGGGAAGGTAGTAAATATTCATTTAAAGAGAAAACAACTATTTTTATTGGTTTAAATCATGGGAAAAGGAGATATGGCGCCAGTCCTGCGTTTCCAGTCCTGGTCCTGGGTTCAACTAAAACACGAATAATAATGTGTAAATGGTTATAAAAATATTAGAGAAGGTAGTAAACATTCATTAAAATAGGAAAACAACTCTTTTAATTGGTTTAAATCTTCGGAAAACGAGAAATAACCGCACACCACCACCACCATCCTTTTTGTGTTCCCAGTCCCGCAGGACCAATCCGCCTGGGCCAGGACTGGTCCTGAATTAACGATTCGCGGTCCTGCGGTGAATTAAAGCACTGATAACATTGTTTATATGGTGATACAAATAATAGGGAAGGTAGTAAATATTCATTTAAAGAGAAAACAACTATTTTTATTGGTTTAAATCATGGGAAAAGGAGATATGGCGCCAGTCCTGCGTTTCCAGTCCTGGTCCTGGGTTCAACTAAAACACGAATAATAATGTGTAAATGGTTATAAAAATATTAGAGAAGGTAGTAAACATTCATTAAAATAGGAAAACAACTCTTTTAATTGGTTTAAATCTTCGGAAAACGAGAAATAACCGCACACCACCACCACCATCCTTTTTGTGTTCCCAGTCCCGCAGGAACAATCCGCCTGGGCCAGGACTGGTCCTGAATTAACGATTCGCGGTCCTGCGGTGAATTTAAGCACTGATAACATTGTTTATATGGTGATACAAATAGTAGGGAAGGTAGTAAATATTCATTTAAAGAGAAAACAACTATTTTTATTGGTTTAAATCATGGGAAAAGGAGATATGGCGCCAGTCCTGCGTTTCCAGTCCTGGTCCTGGGTTCAACTAAAACTCGAATAATAATGTGTAAATGGTTATAAAAATATTAGAGAAGGTAGTAAACATTCATTAAAATAGGAAAACAACTCTTTTAATTGGTTTAAATCTTCGGAAAACGAGAAATAACCGCACACCACCACCACCATCCTTTTTGTGTTCCCAGTCCCGCAGGACCAATCCGCCGGGGCCAGGACTGGTCCTGAATTAACGATTCGCGGTCCTGCGGTGAATTAAAGCACTGATAACATTGTTTATATGGTGATACAAATAGTAGGGAAGGTAGTAAATATTCATATAAAGAGAAAACAACTATTTTTATTGGTTTAAATCATGGGAAAAGGAGATATGGCGCCAGTCCTGCGTTTCCAGTCCTGGTCCTGGGTTCAACTAAAACTCGAATAATAATGTGTAAATGGTTATAAAAATATTAGAGAAGGTAGTAAACATTCATTAAAATAGGAAAACAACTCTTTTTATTGGTTTAAATTTTCGGAAAACGAGAAATAACCGCACACCACCACCACCATCCTTTTTGTGTTCCCAGTCCCGCAGGACCAATCCGCCTGGGCCAGGACTGGTCCTGAATTAACGATTCGCGGTCTTGCGGTGAACCAAAGCACTGATAACATTGTTTATATGGTGATACAAATAATAGGGAAGGTAGTAAATATTCATTTAAAGATAAAACAACTATTTTTATTGGTTTAAATCATGGGAAAAGGAGATATGGCGCCAGTCCTGCGTTTCCAGTCCTGGTCCTGGGTTCAACTAAAACACGAATAATAATGTGTAAATGGTTATAAAAATATTAGAGAAGGTAGTAAACATTCATTAAAATAGGAAAACAACTCTTTTTAGTGGTTTAAATTTTCGGAAAACGAGAAATAACCACACACCTCTACTACTACAAGCACCACAACCACCACCACTTCCAGTCCTGCAGGACCAGTCCTGGTCCTGGTTTTAGACCTGCCCGTCAATCATCGAGTGCAACATGGCTGCAAGGTCAGCACTGATAAATTTGAAGTACCACCACCACCGAACGAACCTTTCCAAAATGAAACAGTAGTTTTTGTTTTCAAATAAGCGCCAGTTTGGTCGAACTTGTCACGTGTTTTGCTCACAAGTCTGTCAACTTTGTTTTAATTCAGTTCTATCAGAAATCTGCGGAAGCGGTCAATCTTCAAAAGATGTGTAAAAAGAAGTAAATTATTGGAGAGTTCACTTCTGGGTTTACGCACGTATATAACTCTTGTTTCCAACAGTGTTTCCTCTGTTCCTAGTACATTCCTCCTTGTTCATAAATACCTATCATACACCATGGATGTTGACAAAGAGAATTTTGTAGGCTGGCCTGGAAGGCCGTTGAAGTGCGAAATTAATGTCCTAAGCAAGCCAGAAGGCTCATCAGTGTTAGCCCAAGGTAGGTGAAAAGTTCATACGTTGTCAATATCTTCGCTTTCCACCTACCTACTACTCAGATTCGCAAAAATTGTTTCAATGTGAACTATGGTTGATAATATAGATATTAATGTAGATTTACAACCTTGGGGATGCAAGCAAAGTATGTGTCTAAATCATTGTTCTTTAAATCTATCTATTCAATGCTTCAGTAGGTAGATTCTTCACTTTAAGGATTTTAAGAATTGATTCATAATACACCCTTGGTCATACCATTTTTTTTACAAGAACTCCTCGCTTGCTTTTGCATGATTGAGGGTCATGTTTGCACTACATCAATCATGGAAGTGGGAGTCTGGATTAGTTCCTTACTGTACGTACGTTAGTTGATAGATAAAATTAGATCAAATTGCTATCTCTTTAAGTCACTGATTCCAAGGCCTTCCACCAGCTCCGATGTGTAACTTGTGGACATGTTCTGCTTCCATGTCTCAGATGCCTGCATTTGAGGTTCCTTTCATTAAACTCCTTCGCCAAGTACCACACTGGTCGACCAGTGTGTCGGGCTCCTTTAGGGTCCCAATGAAGTGCGTTTCTTGAAATGTCGTTTACTTCTTATCGAAGAGAGTGTTCTACCCATCTCCACTTCTTTCACAGGTGGGCTTTTGGTAACATCTTCGGTGCAGTTCTTGATTTGTCCATACACCGTTCCACATATCTTATGCGCCTTTAAATTGCATGGGAGATAGACCCAGAGTCTTAGGAATACCAGAAAGCTTTCATTAGGATCTATTCAACTTGAGTTATTCCGAAAAGAGAATGCCTAATTACCACACAGTTTGTGGAAGACAGACTGGAGCTGAGAATGCCCCCTCCACTACTCTGCCGCCTCCGCCCACTCACCTGACTGTCAAAATCAGCTTTTCTTCCCATGCTCTTGATAAACGTTATTCTATTGTTTTTGTTTTTTTATTCTAAATTCGCAAAATTGGTCAGATAATGTGGAGTCTGTCTTTGACTGATGTTATGGCCCAAAAATATAATATGATTGACAAACTTGAGACTAAGTTCTAACTCGTGTCCCTTCTTACTAAGCTTAAATTTCTCTTTAGTTGCAACACTCCAATTGGTATGAGGCCGATTTAATCGAAACTCTTCGACTGTGAGAGTTTTTCTTGGAATATAACATTTACCCGTAGTCAAATGCCAGCTGTCTCGCTGCTGGCTCAGTAGTGCTCGCTGGAAGAAGCCTAACAGTCACCAAGGTCATTCAGGAAATGTGTTTTCTGACTCAGGTGAGTGAGGAACTGAAAGATGCTACTTCAGGGAATGTGATGTTTACTGTCTTGTTCGAAAGGGATTTAATTAATTATTGTTTCGTATTAATTCGGGTTTTTACTGATGTGGGCCAACTGTCACAGCCCAAAAATATTTGATACCTTGACAGAGTTCTTGCCCCTTCTTAGGAGTTGCAACACTCGAACGGGTTGAGCTATGAGGTCGATTTAATCAAACCTCTTCACCTGTGAGAATTTAACACAGACGCGGTGGTGATTCGGCACTCTCTTTTCGGAACAATTCTAACAGGTATGCGGCAACAGAAATTATGGTAGTTGGACAACGGCCTACAGCCTCTGCAGTTTGAAGTCTGTCGGCAGGACTTCTCAGAACGCTCAACTGCAGTTAAACTGCTGTTTTTGTTGGAGCATCCGTCAAGGGTAGTCAGATTTTGCATGAGAGAACAGCAGTTAGAACAACTGCACAGACGCTGGTTTTTTACTGTTGAACGAACCTTCCATGACGCCAAAATATCCGACAGCTACCATCGATTGATATTCCAACAAGAACATTGGTTTCAATTGCTGTTGGGCCGAATTCGTCCACTCCAAGGAATGTGGACGGGTGCTATTGGATTGGAAACCTTACCATCTTAAAACCAATCGCACGACATGCTCACTAAACAAATTTCGATTTTACTTGCGTTACCCTCACAAGACTTTTCATTTATCGTCGATTTTCATCTGGTATGCTGTCAACAGATATTGAAATGCGGTTTAAAGACTGTGGAGTGCTGACAACCCTCCACCTGCAAAAAGGAATGATGGAACATGCAAACCTATATAAGTATCCTATATCCTAAGTTGAAAAAATCACGTCTGAGGTCCATATTTATGGGTAAAAGCATCAGAAATGAGTCTGAAAACAGAAAAACGTTAGTAAATTTGCTATTCACAGTGGTAGGTATTTTCCGCGACACACCCATGAGAATTTTAGTATGGGAATGAACCACGCTAGAAGTTTCGATTCAAATAGAATTTCCGCTCAATGTCATTTAACCTTGGAGCTGGATACTCATAACTTGAAACCTTCAATCCAACAGTAGTTCAGTGACAGTTGTTACGCTCCAGGAAAATAACTCTCACAGTCGAAGAGGTTTGGTCACCCTGGCCTCTTAGCTCTGATCGTTAGAGTGTCGCAACTCCGAGGAATTTCCCGTAATTTCTCGTAGTTGTGACGACGCGAGTTCGAACTCCTGTCGAGGTATCAAATATTTTTAGCCCGTTACAGTGGCGCAGTCGAAATAGGAACGAAATCATACGAAACAGTAATTAATCAAATCCCTCTAGAGCCAAAACACTGTAAACATAACATTTTCTGTTATGCCTTTCACTTCCTCACTCAATTGAGTCAAAACACACCGCGACAATGACCTCGCTCGACTGCTGACTTGTTCCAGCGAGCAACTGCTGAGCCAGCGGCCTGAAGTTTCACTTAGTCATTCGTCCGACCCCAAACCAGCCGAGACGGCGGGTATTTGACTCCGGGGAAATGTTACCCTCCAGGAAAATAACTCCCACAGTCATTTGGTCACCCTGGCCTCATAGCTCTGATCATTAGAGTGTCGCAACTCCGAGGAATTTCCCGTAGTTGTGACGACGCGAGTTCGAACTCCTGTCGAAGTATCAAATATTTTTAGCCCGTTACACAATCTACAATACTGGTGGACATAGTCATTGCATGGATCAGCAGTTGATGAAACTGTGCAGGCGATGGTTGCTTTCCATTGATCATTGGCTTCTAATAGGCTGCAGCAAATCTAGTGGCATTTTTATTTTTGTGAAACCTCGGCAAATGACTATTTGTAATGAAATTATATGCATCCCATGGCCTTCAAAGCTTGATGGAGAGGTAAAGTTATATTGATATATTGACTTCGAACATGTTTTAGCTTCGATCTAGTTGCCAGAGAGAGTTACAGAAGATCTGAAACTTCCCACGTAGGTACTAGGAAAGTATAAGTTCATTTTCCTCCAGACAAAAATCTTAAGCAAATCGAGGTAAACTTGCTGGTTGATCAAATATTCCTCGTTGCCAGTTTCCCTGTCTCAACTGATTTCCCACTTGAGAAGTAGTTTCATGATAACTACATACTTGGTTTAAGTAAAACTGTTTTCTGACCTATTCAACCTATAATATTGATGGAATGGCAATGACATCTCGTTTTTGTATTTTGTTTTTTATGGACACACTTATAGCTCGCAAATAAAATGATGTGGCACACTTTTTTGCTTCACGTTTTCATGTAAATTGTCAATATAACATCTTTCGATCCTGAAGGCTGTGAATGCTTTATTTTAATTCATTAACAAGTAAAATACAAATCTACGTCTAGTCTATTTCTTACTATCGAAAAGGTTGAGATTCAAACTTTGGTAAAAAAAACACAAAAATCCAATTGTGGTAGACAAAATGCAAGTGGTTTGAACTGATTGCTCTTCTGTATAAATGTATTCCATGCCATTCTAAACTGCCTTTGGCTTACTTGTCTTTGAATTTGCAGGAAATACTGTCGTTATGGCGTCAGTATTTGGGCCACATGAAATCAAGCACGGCAAAATCCAAACAGACGACACTGTGGCTTTTCAGGTGAACTACAAAACGAAAGTTGGACCTCCTAGTACGTTTTTGTATTTCCCTACAGAGTATCAGATTCGAATAGGTAGCTGCAAATCATTACCCAACAGTTGATAGTTTTAATACAGGATAGTCCAAGAAAATGTGAATTAAATCCAGGTTCATTATTTCGTCTGATCTCGATGTTACTACCTGTTACACATTAGGAGATTGCTGAATGTCTCTGATGAACTTTGTTAATAATGTTTTGTAGAAAATCAAGCTACTGTTATAGGTTTACAAATATTAGCAGTTATTTAGGTACTTTTTTGAAACGTTTCACTAAATAACAGAAATTAGAGTTGGCGCACCCACTATTAATTATGATTTTCAGTTGGTTCGAAGAATGGCATTTAATGGATACCTACTAAAAGAACTGTGAATGTAGCTAAAGCCCAAACAGTTATTATGTAGATTGAATGAGTTGACCAAGCTGTCCCTTGTTCACTAGCTCTTGGATCTCTTGGATGTGTATGAGAGGCCCTGCTATGCTGTCAAAATTATTGGAAGCATTGAGTTCTTCTGCACGAACTGATTTTGAAATATCTTGATTTTTTGTAACCCTTCAGAATCAGCCCTGATGCTAACAATGCTCCCTTGTCATACAATTGGTACTTGTGCTACCAGGTTACTTGACACTCTGAATGGTGAAGACGAGGAAGAGAGTGACTGCGAGTGGCCATTCTCAGCCTTGACAACAGCCCTGGTCAGTTCTCTTTTATTATGAATAATATGTAGGGTTATTAGTGGTAGTTGAGTCGTCAAACCATAGGCGCCACAGGGGTTCGAGGTTTCACTCCCAGCTCCGAAAAAAAATCAGGATTTCGCTCCCGACCACCTCCCAGAGGGGTGATGTTTTGCTCCCGCTCATGATAGGGTGAATTATGAGAGGCAAATTCATTTGGTGAAATGAAACACTTAAATAAAACTTACAAGTTTTATTTAAGTGTTTCCTATCATTTCCAACCTTCTGTAATACCTCAAAATAATATTACACGCGAGTGTTTTCATCTTTCATCAAAACTATATATATATATATATATATATATATATATATATATATATATATATATATATATATATAGTACTAGCCAGTTACCCGTGCGTTGCACGGACTCACGTTTACGGGTTAGTAAATTCCAATTTCAATCGTCTGTAAATGTCCCAGTGAGTCTTCTTATCAACTTTCAACTTCCTAGGGTGAACAGAAGAGAATTTCGCTCACTCAGCTGATTAGGAAAGAGCCCATCATTTAAATCGTCTGATGTGATCATTTATGATTGTCGATTGATGTTTTCTTGATTGGTTGTATGATAACACAGCTGCCAAAAATCAAATCGGTGGGTATCAACCTACTCGTTTTTCCACTCCCGTTGACGTAGGGTAACGAGTTTTCTAAAACATCCCGCAGACCACTTCTTGGAACCTAGCGGACCACTGGTGGTCCACGGGCTATAGGTTAAGAACCACTGTTCTAGTGTATGTTTGTGAGTTATAATTTCATATTTTTTTCTCAGTTTTATAAATTTTGTTTCAGGTAATGAGGCCAAGTCCCAGGAAGATTTGATCAAGACAGCCTGCGAGTCCGTCGTTTTCCCGAAAAAATTTGCTCGGCATGAAGTGACTTTAGTAGTTCAAGAGGTTCAGAATGCGGGAGGGGTGAGTATTTGTGATGTTAGTGATAAACACTTTATAATATAAAAGTTAATTATTTTATTAAGTAAGTGCATAGGTACATTGATAGGTAAGTGTCCGAGGTCTGCGTTGTCATCGATATCTGACAGTGATGCTGGTTCATAATAAAACTATAAAGTTACTCTCTTGACAGTATTGACGGTTCTTCATAAATATTTTGTACAGGATTGCACGACATGTAGAGTTTCAATGTTCGTATATCCAAACGAGTCAATCAAGTATGTCTAATCATTTAAAATGGATTCAAAACATCCTATGCTCCGAGAGATATGAGACTGGGACCAAGAATTCCCCTTTCTTTTTACCTGTAGCGAGGACAGGAGGGGACCTCTTCTTGGTCACTTTTCACTAGTGCCATCTTAAGAAGGAAATTTTCCTTATTAAGCCTGGCCCTTGGTCTACATCTGCTCTCACATGCGTTACGTCATCTTTGCTCCTATTTTCACTCGTTTTTTGCTTCCGAGTCTACCTAAAGGTAGCTGAAGCATTGTTTTCTCTTTCGCGAGAAAACAATTTTTGGTCTCCAAAATCAAAATTTTCACTTGCATTTTACGTTTTAGACCATTCTGAACTGTGGAAGGTCTTCCATTTGAATCCACAAATCTTACCTAATTCGATGTGGGAGGTACACGTACTTTTTTACACAGTCGACATCATCCTCCTTCAGTCTGTGCTTCATGTACTTTAATGATGGTCGGCAACTCATTTCGTACCGAAAAACTCCGAATTTTTTAACCACGAATGAAGAAGTGATTGAACTTATCAGTAGCTATTTTCTTCCCGTAGGGCTTCACTTGTAGTACTGACGAAGGAAGTCAGGTCTGTAGTCACAATCATCCGTCGGCCTTCACTTATGTTCCAACAAACTGTCCTTGTGAAAATTCTCGTTGCTTCACTCTTAAAATGAAAATATTCACCCTACACTTCAGGTTTTTTCAAAAGTAGTCTGCGACATTACAATCAATCTCCCGAGCGACGACAAAGCACGGAGTGAAATGAAAGCAATGTAGTTGGGGCGTTGCTCATAACGAATAGATAAAATTAGTTGTAACTTGGGAACCGAAAGAAAAGAATCGTAAAGGGAATAAATTACGGCACACGAAAATAATAGGTAATATTATTAATTTATGTATGACAGCTGTAAAATTATCAGAAAAATCAAAATGGTTGTTCTGCTCAAATTCTGAATCTGAGAGCACAACTAGAACAAGCGCTGGTATATACGTATACTTGATTTGGGTATAGCTCAGTGCTTCACTCTGGATGCATACACCACTGTCTTCCAGAGTGAGCTGTATGCCATTATCAGGTGTGTTGACAGCTTAATAGAGAATAATATGAGAAACAGACAACTAGTCATACATACAGACAGCCAGGCCTGCATCAAAGGGCTGATGAATCCGGTCACTACCTAAACAATGATAAAAGAGGCTAAAGATAAACTGACCATAGTAGACACTCAATTTGACAACAAAGTGAATGTCAATAGGATGTCAGGTCACGAGCAACACATGGAAAATGAGGAGGAAAATCGCCTTGCCAGGTTGGGGTCGTCCAGGAATTATTATGGGCTCGTCCCAGCCCTAGGCATCACGAGGAATGCGTGTAAGGCCAAGGCAAACACCTGGACCATCAAAGATCTAAAAGAGCTATGGGGAAAAGAGGACAGTAGGTGTAGATGTTCTAGGATGTGCATCTCTGGCTGTGATAAGAGTTGTTCAGATTGGATTATATCGCACCCAAGAACGCAAATAAGGAAAATAATTGGGGTCCTCACAGGGTATTTTAGCTTTAAGAGGACCCTTTTTATCATGTCCAAGGTACCCTTTCCACTCTGCGAATGTGAAAACAGGGGGGATACTGCTGAACACTTTCTGTGAGATTGTGATAGATTCTGGAGATCTAGGCAAGAGGCCCCTGGGAGATTATACAATCGAAAGTGCCTCACTCAGAGACCTAGATTGGAAAAAGATTGAGAAGTTTGTTGCAATAAGCAACAAATTTAGGGACGTAGTGCTGCCGTGGGATCCCCAAATCAAAACGGGCCCTTTTGGGAAAATATAAGCCATTAGGCCTGGGATTTCTTTATACCGAAGCTCTATGCAGTCAGGCATTCAAATTCGGATTGGCAAGGCAGCCAACACTCAAACATGAAATTCCCAAAACCAATCAATGCTGTCACAAAAAGGTTGTCTCACTGTGTCGTTCAACGTAGGGGGCGACCATCTCTGATCGACCTTTAGTAACAATGGCTAGGAACTTGTTTACTTTTTTCAAATAGGCCTAAGTTGTTGGACATAGTGTCAGCAAAATCTCAAGAACACTAAACATATCAAGTTTCAATCAATATATCAAGATGCCAAACACTTATGAATTTTCAGATTTTGAGCTGTGCCATCAATGCTGGATGTTTAGCCATGATAAACTCCGGAATTGAAATGCAGTATTTGGTGGTTGCTGTCACTGCCTGCCTTAACGCTGATGGAGAAGTAATTGTAGATCCCAACGATTCTCAACTTAGAGTGAGTAAACTGCCACAGTTCGTCTTGTAGTATTGGTTGTAGAATATTGAATTGTAATTTGTTTCATTATAGAATAGATAAATATCTCTAATTCTTGGGAGGGGGTCTTCGTGTGACATCTTGACTACTGATTAGATAATCCGATTGCCCTTCCTGTTACTCTACTTTGAGTTCAGCTTCTGTCCGCTCCTTGTGCATTTTTAGTGGCAAATTTACGCTCCCAAATAAAATCCAGAGTTTTAGCTTTTCCTGATTAGATTCATGTTTTGACGAATTTTCGCGGAAAATTCATAGATAGGAATTCCAAACGATAACTCTCCTCAAGATTGAGATAGAATTCTGTTCTTGCACTAAAAAAATCAAGCTTTCCAAAAGAAATTATGGTTTCGTTGGCCAGAACTTTTTGAGCACATTAAATTGGCCACATTTAAAAAATGTGCTAAAAAATATATATTACTAAAAATGGCTAAAAATCGTTAAATTTTTTTTTTCTGTACTTAGTCGCATTTTAGTCAAAAGAAGTTTATTAGCGATGAGCTGTAACAAAATATTTGCACAAAATTATGCTGAAAATGTACATGTATGTAATAGTAATGTTTAGATAACTTGATGACATTCAATTTCCAGGCTGCGAGGATGGCCTTGGATGTAGCCTTCGATACTATAAGTTACAACGTCATCATGGCTAACAGTGAAGGTACCTGCAACCCTCAGGAATACAAACATTTACTCACCAAGTGCCGAGAAGCTGCACGAATACTTACGGAATACTTTAGATCGATTGTTAAAAAGTACTCAGTTGTCCTACAATGAGTTTGGCTGTAAGTAATTTTATTTTCGGATATTTGTATTTTATTTCGGATTTGTGAGTTTTTATACAATTCAAGAGCTAATTGTTGAGAAGTCAAATTATGTAGGTATATGTACAAAATATAATTAAAATAGTGTTTATATTTGCTTTTTAATTTTACGATTTCCTCAATGTCAAGAAGTTTATTCGTTGTTACCCACATATTGATTTTATATTTTTAGATGGAAACAGATTCCATTCTAAGAAATTTGAAACCTTCTGCCATCTCCTACAACAGTAGTTTTCTCTCTATTTTTTAAAGTTTCCTGCACTTGTGTAACGGCCCGAAAATATTTGATGCCTTGACACTGTTTGAACTCGTCTCCTTAATTTCTTAAGGAGAAATTCTCAATAGAAACAGCGCTCCAACGAGTTGCGCTATGAGGCCGATTTAATCAACCCTCTTTCCTTGAATGTTACATTCCCTCGGAGTCAAATACTAGCCATCCTGGCTGATTTGGAGTCAGAAGAACGCTGAAATGAAATTGCAGGCCACTAGGTACTTCTCAACAGATACTCGCTGGAAGTAGTGAAGAGCGAGGTCATTGTCATGGTGTGTTTTGGCTCAAGTGAGTGAGGAAGTGAACGATGTTACATCAGGGAAGTGATATTTACAGTCTGCCTAGAGCGGTATTAGTTATTTCATATTAAAGTATGGGTTCTACTGGTGTGGACCATATCCCGGCTGATTTGGCGTCAGACGAACGCTGAAATGAAACTGCAGGTCACTACTTCTCAACAGATACTCGCTGGAAGTAGTTGCGAGTGAGGTCATTGTCTCCGTGTGTTTTTGGCTCAACTGAGTGAAGAAGTGAAAGATGTGATATTTACAGGCTTGCTAGAGCGGGATTACTTATTTCATATTAAAGTCTGAATTCTACTGGTGTGGACCACATCCCAGCTGATTTGGGTTCAGATGAATGCTGAAATGAAACTGCAGGTCACTACTTCTCAACAGATACTTGCTGGAAGTAGTTGCGAGTGAGGTCATTGTCACGGTGTGTTTTTGGCTCAACTGAGTGAAGAAGTGAAAGATGTGATATTTACAGGCTTGCTAGAGCGGGATTACTTATTTCATATTAAAGTCTGGATTCTACTGGTGTGGACCATATCCCGGCTGATTTGGCGTCAGACGAACGCTGAAATGAAACTGAAGGCCACTACTTCTCAACAGATACTCACTGGAAGTAGTTGCAAGCGAGATCATTGTTCCGGTGTGTTTTTGGCTCAAGTGAGTGAGGAAGTGAAAGATGTTACATCAGGGAATGTGATATTTACTGTCTGGCTAGAGCCGGATTACTTATTTCATATCAAAGTCTGGGTTCTACTGGTGTGGATCACATGTAACGGCCCATACCTTGATAGAGTTCGCACTCTTGTCCTTAATTTATTTAGGACGGATTCTCTTTAGAATCATCGCTCCAACGAGCTATGAGCCCGATTTAATAAAACATCTTCGACTGCGGGAGTATTACTTGAACGTAACACTGGCAGCGTCACACTGGGCAGGAAGGTCCCGACCAGGGGAAAGGAGTACTTTAACGTCATCAGTGCACAAAACTGAAAAAGAAAGGAAACTACTCATCGCAGGAGAATGCAGTTGAGGTCAAACTTCTTAGGATGGAATCTCCTTGCTTTTAAAAACAGTTTAGATACCTTTTTTGCGCCCATGGGTGGCGCTTATTGTGCTTTTACACCCATCAATCCTCGAGGTTACTTAATTAGGAGATTCTGTCTGACCACATCTTCTGCGATATAAATAACGAGTTCAAGAATTTACTTTGGGTGATGATGCGTGGTATTAGGAGTCATCTATCGTTATCACTTTTCTATCTTGTTGCTTCTGTTTCACTCTTCGGGATAAGTACCCACCTAACTCAGTTTTTGGCTTAACTATTCCATAACAAAGTATTAAAATTGGAGTCCTTGCTCTTTATTGCTTCCTCACTACCGAGGGTAGGGAAGCTTTGTGTTCTTGTTCTTTTCCATCCTGGTTTTCATATTTTCGATGCCTCATACTACGAAATTTGGAATAAGTATTACCTATCAGTAAATAGTAGGTACCCTTAAATTCAGTAAACAGATTTCATTTAGTTGGAATTGTGGTTGCACATTGGACGAAATTGATATTTTGTATCATAATGGGAAATTATAAGGAAAGGTGTGGAAGGATGTTAAATAAACTCATTTAGCTTTCCAATAGTATCCATTTAGTAACAGTTATATTGAATATGAACAAATAATCTACAAAATACGGTATTTCAAATAACCTAAGTATGGGAGGATGTATTGCACATCAACATTGAGCGGGGTACCAGCACGTTCAACAAAGTACTTGGGCTCATTGTCTTGGACAAATTAAAACGAACAGGTCAGGAGATTGCACACTAGTTGAGAATACTGGGCATTCGAAAAATTGCGTGCCAAACATTACACTGGCTTATTTTATAGTTAATATGTACAAAAATTGATAATTTTCTGGCATGCCCACCATCTCGGATTTTTCATAACGCTTATAATTTATAATAACATCGTTGGATGAAAACTAAAACTTAAACATCTATAACAATAAATAAGGACGTTACGTTACTCGAATATCGAAGTTTCTTTGAAAAGGGAACATTTTGAATTTTGTGGCTATGATTACCACTTAGAAGTACAAGCTCTTGCTCCATGTTTGTGGAAAAGTTGATTCAACACTTTATAATTTCGTATTGGTGTTAGAAGAGATTTCATCTCAGAAATTCAACGCACAATAAAGTTTTCATACTTCCTGCATTGTGAATTACTTTATTGACACGGAATTACGTTGACTAAACCAGGAAAGAAGAATTCAATTAGAAGCTCTATATAATTACTCAATTCCTGTAAACACGAATTGATGTTTGACTTTGTATTTTTAAAAGGAGGTCATTATAAGAATGTAATCTTTTTATATTACTATTGATGAATCAGTGTATACTCCAATTGAATTATTGTTTAACAATCACGGTTTGAACAATTTAGCTCATTTATTCAGTGTTAATACTCAACAATGTTGGAAGATCAGTACCTACTTACCATGTACTCTAATGTTCTGAGGTGTACCCATCTACCACATCCACTATGTGAGCTTTGCTATTTGCAGTTACATCCTTGGACTGATTTTTTTAACCAGTTCTCTCATCAAAGAATTTTATCATACACTGCTTCCACAAACAACAACAAAAAGGGAATCAGAAACTTCATAATATGTATATTTTTATAATATTTATAGAATCTTGATATGTAAAAGAATGTTTAAATTTCCCCATTAAAAAGTACCTTATGGTACATGAGTAAATTCACATAAAAGCCAGAGCCTAATTGCGAGTAATACTGTTTTCTTTCAAATATTTACAAGAAATTACAAATACGACCACTGGACATGAGACAAAAAGCGGCAATTTTATAAACATTATGAAATATCTACACAGTGAGTTTTGTACACAAATTTACATTAGGGCTATGAAGGGGCAGTATACCAGTTAGGAGAGGCAGTGTTGGGTTTGTTATAGAGGTGGAATGCTGGTGGGGGGTTTGAGGGGTAGAACTGAGGCTGTTCCAGGGAGGTGGTGGGGTAGGGCTCGAGAGGGTGCACGGAGGGGGGGTAAGGCTGTGGCTTGAGGGGCAAAGGTTGGTCCAGGTAGCCGGAGCGGAGCATGTCGTGGGGGAAAGGTGTGCTTCCTACAGGCGGACTGTCGAAGCCCCCGGCAGGCGTGACCATTGGTTGCTGGTGCTTGTCCCGCGGTGACACGGAGCTGGGAGGTGTCATTGCTGAGTGGTAGTCAACCGCTGAGTAGTTTGGATACAAACCGTTGTAGTCTTGAGGTGGATAAGAACCTGAAACAATAATATCAAAACATCTTTATAGCTTCGGAAATCATACCATAATCTGTTGACAGAAACTACAAAAAGTTAATTGTACATGAAACACTAGGCATGATTTTGATCTTCAAACAAATCTTATTCCGTACGCAATGAACCATTTCTCATGTGATTAGCGAAGTTAAGCAACGCCGAGTGTGGTGAGTATTTGGATGGGTGACCGCCCAGTTAAGGATCAGACGTCCAAGTAATTTTCACGCTTCTGTATGGCGAACCCCTCTCCCCTCAAGGGGGCGAGGCAATGAGTAGCTTTAAGTGAAATCATCAGAACAAATTCTAAGCCTCCATTTGGAGGACAGCTGATGACATCCCCGATATCCGAGGCAGTCGGACAAAAAGCCCCAAAATTCAATGGTTGCTTACTTTACTTACATACTTTACTTTCTTTTAATCTTATTCAACTGGCCACATACAGTTTCTCCTTTAATAATTAAAAAAAGAACCATCTCATCATCGTTGCGGTGGATCCTATAAAAATGAATCCCTATTTCCCGTGGTTGCTCCATAATTCGAGAATTGCTGGACTGATTTCAAAATGGGGTTTTGGCTACTGATCAGCAAGTTCAATGGGTTGTTTTAGGCTATTTTTTCATTTTTCCCCACTCCTTGGACCGAAAAAGCCACTTTTCCCCTCTACAACTTCGCAATCGTGTTGAACCGGTAAACCTGATTTAAATCAAACGAAACCCCCATGAAACGCGGTTACTGCCACGTAAACAAGTGAACACCTTTTGAAAATTAATTGAAATTGAAACCTAAATATACAAGTTAAGTAGGTAAATTGGTAGGTACTGTCTGCAACTTAGTAGGTATGTATGTTAGCGTAAACACAACACCAGGTTTCTGAGTGACCAGACAAACCAAGGGTAACTGGATAAACTGTGGGTAATGAGATAAATCGTAGGTAACGGGACAACCCACGAGAATGGGGTAAAGTTCGCGTTTGTATTGATGCGGTACCGACAACAGCAGTGGAACAGCATAACAACAGCTACCACCATTGTTCACATTTTTAAATGGTTCCTGACTGACGTATAGACTTTGATCCGGGCAACGCCGGGTAATCTACTAGTATTTGATGAAAATCCTACTTCCAGGCTACTAGTTGAAAGTAATTGGTGATACTCGTAGATTTGTTGTTTGATTATCAATATTCTGTGGCAAATGAAACCAGTGCATATTAAAAATCATGAATATAACGTTATGTCTCGGATCCGGCTGATTTCTTAACTGAACGGCTTATTAGAATCTATGCGAAATGGTAGGACAACTCAAGCATGAGAAGAAGGAAAAAATAAAATAAATAAATAAAAAATAAATAAACGAATAAAAATCCGTTTTAGGCTATTAAAGACCGACAAAACAACTATAGGCGTATGTCTGTGTGAATTTGTGACAAATTTCGTTTTTTGATCGATCCCAATTTGAGTCTAGTTGTGCAACAAACCTCTGAAATTCTGAATTTCATGGTGGAAGATTGAATGTGGTGGGGTCAATCGTGCCTACTCACATCCGTTTTCCATAATGGTTTCCTTGCACGGTTTAGATATTGGTCGAAATTTGCAGACAAGAGTGGGAATTACCGATCCTTTTAAACCCTGCTCAAGCAACAAGTACTGCACACCGATTGTTTGTTTGTTTGAACAAACATTCAGTTTGGAACATATACGTCAGGAGTTTCCAATTTCATATTGAAGGGGGGAATAGAGGGGGGTATTCATGATTAATTGTTGTTTTAGCGAATTTTTGAAGAAAATGAAGCTATTGCTCTCGCCTCAAAATTTGTAGAATGTGAATTTTTGAAAAATTTTATGCAGAAATCCGTTTCAGGCTATTCTGAATCATATTCTGAAGTTTAACGCATTTTTTAATGTATGTATGTATGTATATATGTATGTGTCATTCCAGACGATAACTGTCCGTAGAATTGTGCTAGAAACTTCAAACAAATTTTAAAATGTTAAGGACACAAAACGAAAGTTCAAGTTCGTTGGCCAGCATGATCGGATTACATCTTCGGGTTGAAATTTTCAAAAATGTAGTCAAAAATGTCAAAATAGCCTGTTTTTTTGCGATTTGTTGTGCGAAATAATTTTTTCAGCATACTAACGTGTGGTCTATTCGTAATCAGCGTAAAATTTCCTATAAGAATATGTATCAAGTTTTCAAAAATGTCAAAGTTGAAAAATCAGTCAAAAATCGAAATAATGCCGTTCGCTAGTTGTAAAAATCGGTAATATTTGCATGAAACATTGTCCAAATTCAGATTGAACTACTCTTATGGAAGTATCCCTGTATAACCAATCCTAGAACCCTGCTGATTAAAACGTAGGTAGTAGGTGCTTGTTTAATAATTTGATTTCTATGTTTGTCTATCAAAATCATAAACTAAAATTTCTCTACACGATCAATAGCGACTGAAATGTCGAAGATTTCTTCAAAAATTCGCTCATGGGGTCATGCTGCATGAATGGACTTTTTACTATTTGCTCCTGATTGTTTTGTTCAATCCAGGTTTCATTCCAGTTTTGGAAATTTCCAATTTATGTTCGGTGGGGTGAGTAGAAGAGGTAATTCCGATGAATTGTGCTGTTTTCCTCCATCTGTTTTCTAAAATTTTTTGTTTATTTAATAATCTTCTGGTATACATGTGTGATAAATCTGGGATTTAATAATGATGGTGAGGAGGAGTGATGGAAGGGGCAATGAACTAACTATTTAATTCTCAACCGAGCTACTATGCAATTAATGAAGACGCATCCAGTTGATTTGTAGGTACATATTTTTTGTTTTTAAACAGTTTTTGTATAGAAATGATTATAATTTTGGTAATTGCATAATCTGTGCTGCTAAAAAAGGACAAGAGATGATATCTTGAACTCTATAATCAGACAATGTTCCTGACCCTCGTTTGAGGTCATTTTAAAATTATCATGGGCCTATCAAACCTATCTAAGGTTGGTAGTTCTCTTGGGTGCCTGAACGTCTTCGTGAATTGACGAATCAAAGCGGTTTTGTGTGAACTAGGAGTGATTACAATTCAGTGAAGATGCGGGTTTTGACAATCTTGCTATTAGGGGCCCTATCGTGCCATTCATGGGAAATGGAACCCAAAATTCTAGTCTTCAGGAACCAGAAGAACGACAGGGTAGACTTAATTTTGAAAAAACTGAAGTCATCGAATTTGGTTTCTGGTACGCCTTTATCGGATCAAGTGAAAAATGAAATCAGCAAATCATCTGCTCCCAATGACGTGATTGGAATGTTATTTGATGAGAAGCTTGGTGGTCTTGGCAACGAAACCTACAACGGCATACCTATGCATCCTTCAACTCTAGAAATTTGGAAAACTAAGGTAATCAATCCTACCTATGAGTATTTAATAGCGAATGCAAGTCGAGAAGTAATGTTTGCAATCATGCCATGTTATGAAAATTATGAATCCAAGCGCCCTTATGGATTGAGTGCGTTCGTCACCAAACTGACAAATGCTTTTCAGATGTCCAATGCTTACTTTATTAAGTCGTACATACCAAACCCACTGAAGGCAATCTCTGATACCGTATCCCCCCTCATATACAGTACTGGCAATGTGTGGACGGTGAAAAGAATAAATGAATCCTATGAAATAGTTGGAGTGGGAGGTGATCAATCGCGTATGGAAAGAGTCGAAATGGCTTCTAAATCCGTACGCCTCAGCGATCTGAGCACGGGTACCGATATCGATGCGTTCAGCAAAAATTGGACTCAACAGTTGGCTGGCACTGAGGCGTACGTGCCTGGCTTGTTGTTGAGCCAGAAACTCGGTGGTAAAGGAGATGATCCTTATAACGTAGTGCCCATGGACCCCAAAGCAGTGGAAGAGTTCAAAACTCGAGTAGAGGCGCCTATTCTTGCATTTTTCGATGATCCCTCAAAAAAGAATGAGACTGCCGTAGTTGTTGTGGAAGTGATGTATGCTGACTACACATCCACTCGGCCTGTTGGCTTCATAGTGCTCTGTAAGCCACCCACCCACACAATATTCATCTCCAACCAAGGCACACCTCAAACGTGAAAACAAATATACAAATTGAATTGTGATAAGCTGATGTAAGCTAATAAAATATGAATTTTTTTATGTTACTAATCGTACTTTTTCGTTTCGAGTACTACCTGGGTACATACCTAATTACTTTCTCTTTCTCTCTCTTTCAATGGAATGCACGATTTAAACCGTTCAGTAGCCAGAAGGTATCTACTACTGGAAAAATGTAGTGTCTTAAGTAACTGTTTATTATTTTGTATATATATACAATATGTAGAGTTGTCGACCACTTTTGACATTTTCATGTCTTTGCTTTGGCACATAAACTAAAAAAACGTCACGGAAAATAATTGCTCACGAAAATTGCTCACGAAAATTGCTCACGAAAATTGTCCCAAGTGGCCACAACGATGATTATGACCATCAGAAATGACGTTTTTACCTAATGATCCCACGATTCTGAGATTTGGTATGTAGCCCCTTGAGGGACTTCTGAACACAACTGACCGATCCAAGATCAGCTGAGTGGCTCTAGAATCCAGTTTTTTCCCTAATGATCCCACGATTCTGAGATTTGGTATGTGGGCCCTTGAGGGACTTCTGAACACAACTGACCGATCCCAGATCAGCTGAGTGGCTCTAGAAACCAGTTTTTTCCCTAATGATCCCACGATTCTGAGATTTGGTATGTAGCCCCTTGAGGGACTTCTGAACACAACTGACCGATCCCACATCAGCTGAGTGGCTCTTGAATCCAGTTTTTTCCCTAATGATCCCACGATTCTGAGATTTGGTATGTAGCCCCTTGAGGGACTTCTGAACGCAACTGACCGATCCCAGATCAGCTGAGTGGCTCTAGAATCCAGTTTTTTCCCTAATGATCCCACGAATCTGAGATTTGGTATGTAGCCCCTTGAGGGACTTCTGAACACAACTGACCGATTACAGATCAGCTGAGTGGCTCTAGAATCCAGTATTTTCCCTAATGATCCCACGATTCTGAGATTTGGTATGTGGGCCCTTGAGGGACTTCTGAACACAACTGACCGATTACAGATCAGCTGAGTGGCTCTAGAATCCAGTTTTTTCCCTAATGATCCCACGATTCTGAGATTTGGTATGTAGCCCCTTGAGGGACTTCTGAACACAACTGACCGATCCCACATCAGCTGAGTGGCTCTTGAATCCAGTTTTTTCCCTAATGATCCCACGATTCTGAGATTTGGTATGTAGCCCCTTGAGGGACTTCTGAACGCAACTGACCGATCCCAGATCAGCTGAGTGGCTCTAGAATCCAGTTTTTTCCCTAATGATCCCACGAATCTGAGATTTGGTATGTAGCCCCTTGAGGGACTTCTGAACACAACTGACCGATTACAGATCAGCTGAGTGGCTCTAGAATCCAGTTTTTTCCCTAATGATCCCACGAATCTGAGATTTGGTATGTAGCCCCTTGAGGGACTTCTGAACACAACTGACCGATTACAGATCAGCTGAGTGGCTCTAGAATCCAGTTTTTTCCCTAATGATAAGGAAATAATAAGAAAACACACATGAAAATGTCCCAATGTGTTGCAGACTCGTATGCAAGCATTTCTGATGATTTCCGCTTACTTTACTAAGTTTACATCAAAATTATGGTTTAACTTAGAGTAATTTTTATTAAAAGAAGGTGTTAAGGTTCTCGAGGGTTGGTCAATAAGTATAAAACTATGGCAAAGACAATATATGCTGATGGTAGGATTCTTTAGTTTACTATCAATCTGATTCAGACTTAGTTTACTGTGTGGAGGGGATTCGCTGACTAGATGTCTCACGGCACCTTGCCAACTTTAGGACTGAATAGCTGAAGCCTCGCTGGATTGTGATTGGCCATGATAGTTCAACCATAATAGTAACTTGTGAATACACGTACAAGGTGAGCTCACGTACAAAGGTAGGATGCGGTATTAGAGAGTTACTAGTAGATCCGTCGGTCTCAATACAGCGTGCGGTAACGAGAAACATTCACCGCACCTTAAAGTCATGTCAAGACCTTAACGGATCTAGTTGTAACGCTTAATCTATGGAAGAAGGAAATTATCCCTAGGAGGTTATTTATAGGTTAATTATTTGTGTCCATGGAAGGATGCGTCACTGTAACTGATTGCGTCAGAGTTCCGTCGCCGGATTTGTGTTTTATGAATCTAATAGGAACTCTCTATTATTAAGAAAGGCGGTGAATCCCCACCAACGTGCTGCGCCCTCTGGAAGGTTAACAAAATTCTGAAATATGTGTGATATTGTGTCTTTTACCTCCTTCAGAGCCTGGAGGCGTAGGGAGTGGGCCGACCATTTCTGGGCCGTAGTAGCCTCCTCCACCCCTAGAGCTCACGTTCGCTCTTATGACGCTCTCTCGGTTGGCGTACAGCTGCCGGAGTAGCGTCGATGCTGGGAGGGACGCCCCGGGTTGCTGCAGCGCTCCAATCCACTGTATTGTGCTTCTCTGCTGAGCCTTCAGAAGAGCGTCTGTGCTGAAGTCCGTGTGCGAAGTGGTCTTGTCTGGTGGTGGTAGGTGTTTTGACATGGCCTGCTCCAATTCTTTCACGGTTCCTCCCGCACTGTCACTATCAACCTGCACAAAAGTAAATGGCTTTTTTTTAGAGTGTATTACAATATTTAATTCTTACACAGCATATTCCAAGCGTGGTTTCACACTAGATTGGAATCTTCTTATGTGTAATCTACATCGGTATATGCTGTTTATTTGTATGGGAAAAAAAAAAAAAAAAAAAAAAAAAAACTGAAGTTAGTGAAAAACGTTGTCTATTTCCACGAAAAATAAAGTTACGATGTTAGATACTTCGAAGGTTAGGTAATCATCAGTATCAAACAATAACTTTCCTGTTTCTTCATTGAAATGGGTTTCCTCAACTTCATCACTAGTGATTTAGTTTTAGTTCGTGCTGTTTATTTATAATGGGTCGTGAAGGTTGGGATTGCTGATTGATCTCGTTAGCCTTTAGGAATAAAACTTTCGATTTCACAATGAATTTAACTCCCCAAATCTCACAGCTCTGTTTTTATGGGCACTTGGTATGTTAAATTATGGTTTTATCTATTGCTCGCCCATCTTGATATTGTGTTCAGCTTAGTGTGTGTTCTTTCGGTAAGTTAAAACCAACTTGAAATGTCACAAATTTTTTATTTTCTACTTGTTACTTAGCAGAGCTCGTTAAATTGTGGTTGGTGATGGTGAGCAACGTAAAATGAATGATATCAAAATTTGAAGTCTGACAACACATTCAACTATATAATATGTTAACTATTTATAAAAATCATCATGGGCGCGTAATTAATGAAAACAAGAGGTAGGCCCATACTACTTAACGTACGTAGATGCCCGAATGAATATCATCCAATTTCTAATAATCTCAGAAGAGTTTTTGAAGACTTCTTGTGATAATCCTCCATAATTTAGGTAATTGTAATGAAAAACCTTTAGATTATCACTTGTTTATTGTATTAAGCAAAATCACAAAGCTTTTCAGCTAAATTTTAGCTGAAAAGCTTTGTAATTTTGCTTAATGCAATAAATAAGTGATAATCTAGAGGTTTTTCATTACAATTACCTAAATCCAATTTCTAAGATGCTAGTTGAAGAAATTGTGGGTTAGGATATTTGTGCACCTTCTCTTAGCAAACATCCTTGAGATTAATAGCGTCGCGGGGTAACATGATTTGTAATAAATTTGATTTCAGTACGTTTTGTGCACACGTGCTAAAATTTCGTTCCACAGAAATTAGGTTATACGGTTTTACTATACGATTGGTTGAATAACACTTATATGTTACATAACCATATTCATATCCATCATTATTATACGTTTATCGCAGCTAGAAATTGTTGAAGATTGATGTGGTATCGATTCAAAAGAAGAAGAAAAAAAAGTTAATGTTGCCAGGCCTATTATTTACGATATGGAAAGTATTAGTTTCGCTTTCGAGAACAAAAAAAGTTCCAGTCTTGCAGCATGATCGTATGAGCGAATTTTCGAAAATTATCGTATTGTATAATGTTACATTGTTTTCAAATTAGAGCTTTTTAAGTGCAATGAAATTCTCAACTATTAATTTTATGGCAAAAAAAGTATTTTAAATAATAACCTGCTATTCAAAACAATGTTTCATGCAAATATTACCGATTTTTACAACTAGCGAACGGCATTATTTCGATTTTTGACTGATTTTTCAACTTTGAAATTTTTGAAAACTTGATACATATTCTTATAGGAAATTTTACGCTGATTCCGAATGTACCACATGTTAGTATGCTGAAAAAATTATTTCGCACAACAAATCGCAAAAAACAGGCTATTTTGAAATTGTTGACTACATTTTTGAAAATTTCAACCCGAAGATGTAATCCGATCATGCTGGCCAACGAACTTGAACTTTCGTTTTGTGTCCTTAACATTTTAAAATTTGTTTGAAGTTTCTAGCACAATTCTACGGACAGTTATCGTCAGAAATGACACATACATACATACATACATGAGGAGCTTTCTTTCAAAAGGGGTCAAATCCACTTCCGAAAAAATTTCAGGAAGTGAAAAAAACGCCCAAGGAGTTATTGATTGGAATTTAAATTTAGTTTTTAATCTAGTGTAGCTTAGTGAGGCAATAGAAATTATATCCCAAAACATGAGCAGCCAATCTCGAAAACCAAAGGAGTTACAGCTAATTATCATTAGGATATGACCCCTTTTGATCAAAATTTCGGATATGTTCCATTTTGATAAAAACACATCCAGTTCTCAATAAAAAATCTCAAAAATCATGTGCAACAAAAACGTTGCGTTTACAAAAATTTTGTAAAAAAAACGAAAATTTGACTTGCATATGAGAGTCAGCAGAAGCTACATACATCCTGTGGAGCTTTCGAATAGAGAGCTCTGCAGAAACGTATACACGTTTGCTCCTGTTTCTCCCATAATGGGACTCAATGCAAGGCACTCTTTCAATAAACGCCTTGACTGCCATTCTCTTAGCTTCATTTTTGGCTGATTTCCGATCCCCACCACGCTTTTCTTTGGCCAACTCCCCAGCATGAACGGCTTTACCAATGTTGTAAATACGTTTCTTCGAGACGCTAAGGGCGTTCACAAGGAAGGCTCGAAAACTTGAAGCGTTTTTCCATGAAAAACTTCATCGATTTTTTTTTTTTTTTTTTCTTACCGTGAGGGGTGAGATTTTGATCCACGCGTCTTCGATGAGGCTCATAAACTGATATGAAACCCATCAAAACAAGATCTTGCTTTTCCTTGCCAACCTCTTTGTAAATCTTCAGATGGTTGTGAGCAACATCAGCCCAAGTCAGACGATTGCACCTCAAATTCTTTGTATCATGTGAACAAGGCCGACCAACGCGCTTCAACTGGATCAAATTTGGGTCCGGATCCATGTATTTTTCGGCACGCTGTCTCCTTCTCAAATCAACGCAGGTCCTCTTCCGCTTTCGAGAGCCTTGGCTCAATTCCCCAACAATACCCTCCATTCTTGGCAACACCAACACGACACCTTAGCAACGCAAAAACGACGATAATAAGCCTAAAAATCTCAAGAGACACGAACTAAAAACAGAAAGAAGCACTAGAGAAATCAGCGAAACAGGAGTGAAAAATGTTATCACAGCACGTCTTGATATCATTGAATATTGGGAAGTACAGGAGCACAGTTGATAACAGGGGTGCCGAAGAGTATTGCTCCTGCACTCTGTTGGTTATTCATACCAACCCCTTCAAATCTTATCACCAAACAGCACACGCATTCTAACAGGTATGTTCAAAACTAGAGTTGGAAAAAAATCCGGTAGATGGCATTTTGGATATGTTCCTTTTTGAAAAACATCATCGAGCATCAACTTGAAGGAAGATGAGGATATATTCCCTTTTGATTGAAACGAAAATTACTCATCATATAGGGATGGATGTGATCCCTTTTGATCCAAACATCAAACTTTGGCCTTCAAATAAACAAGGATATGTTCATTTTTGACGCTAACTGCTCATACAAATCGATTTGGGTTACCCTACAGATTGAAAATCCGTTTTTTACAGATTTTTTTCGAAAAATGGATATGACCCCTTTTGAAAATAAGCTCCTCATATACATATATACATACATACATTAAAAAATGCGTTAAACTTCAGAATATGATTCAGAATAGAATAAAACGGATTAATGCATAAAATTTTTTCAAAAATTCACATTCTACAAATTTTGAGGCGAGAGCAATAGCTTAATTTTCTTCAAAAATTCGCTAAAACGAGGTTTTCATCAAATAGAGTAGTCTTTGTAATGGACGTATTTACCTAACACGTTTTTAATATATTTCTTTTATTTTATCTCTATGTGTTGAACTTATAACGATGATTCATGTCTTGGAATATGTACCTACCTAGTTATGATTGTTTTGTAAGAAGAAAGTTTGTTTCTCCTAACACAGGTTCGTATTTTCCTTATATAATTTTTATAGTTATAATAGTCGTTGGTTGGTAGGCGCAGCACAGTTGGGTTAGCTTGGCAACTAGAACTTCTGCGTCCGAGAGGCCTCAAGAAAATATTGGGAAAACTGCACACGAAAACGTGCTGGGAATGGCTACTTTTAATGAATGGCTGCAATATCATGAATGATGGCATCACTCAGAAAGAACAGTTGCTTGCTAATGAGGTAGACAACTGAGTTACAGAAGGTGTTCCTTATTTTCTGTAAAGACCGATTGTACACCCTTCCTCCCATCGGTGGAGGGTATGGGTTTATGGGGGTTTAGTAGTTCAATCTTGCGGTACTTTCAGTTGAATGACTCATTCAATCCTCATTACAGTCACTTATAATAACTGAACGTTGGCTCACCTCATTGCCAGCTTTGGGGCTACCGGCCAGAACAGAAGATTGGCAGGACGAGCTGGCTGGGCTGAGGACTGGGTATCTCTTTCGGACTGGCTGCCCTGTCGCCGTACCCTCATCTTCGCTGCTGTAGGAGGACTCGTCGTCTCCCTTCCTCTTTCCGGCTCTTCTCTCTCCTCCTGCCTTTTTCGCTGGTCTCGTCAAAACTGCACTGATCTGCAACGTAACTTGGGTTAGCATAATCAAATAGCTACCTATCCTAGAAGTATTTTGGATAAGATATCCTTCAAAAAGAATGAATAGTAGTGAACCTTGTAGGTAAGGTACGTAACCTATAAGATTGAACCTTACGCTCAGACATTTCTATTACTGGGTTAGGAAACAAACTAGCTAACATCGATAAATTTGGGGGCTTGGAGCTCGGTAAATATGACGGTACTTTTCCGTTATACTCCCCCCCCCCCCCCCCAGTCAATTTGTCTGCAACACGCCCGCCCGATGTTTCTAGGCATTAATTCTTACTTAGATTATGTTATGTTATGTATTTTTGAGATGCGTGCTTGCGAGCATCTAGACCGCCACAGTATACACATCATTCTGACCTACGTGTCTAACTAATCTGTATTTTTACTAAGGGATTGACTGCTTGATGTTATGTAATTTTGAGATGCGAGCATCCAGACCATCAACACACAGCATTCTGATCTATTTGTGCGAATTCATGTGCATTCTACTTGTACGAATTCATGTGGAGGCAATCAAACCACAACCACGCCAATTCGTTTCAACAAATCCTCACCGACATCGGCAACTTCTGAAAACACGGTAATTCTTTTTTTCCTTCTTTTTTTTTAAATAATATAATTTCTTCCCACAGCTTGAAATTGTCACCAATTCTACGTAAATATGTAATCTAAGATAAGAAGGAATGCCTAGAAACATTGGGCGGGCGTGTTGAAGACAAATTGAATGGGGGGGGGGGGGGGGGGGGGATAACGAAAAAGTACCAGTATGATAAATTGATATGCAGAAGATTTATGAGTGAAATATGTAAATGCCAGCTGGTTCCTTAGTACTTTTATAATGAAACCCATTTAATTTACTAGTTCCCAAATCGTTACCCTTTTCCTGAACTTTTTCATCCTTAAGTAGACCCCAGGGCTACCAGAGTACCTTCTTGATATTCTGTGACTAATTTTTATAGTGTTCTGTAGTTTGTGAAGTTTGGGGCTCAAATACCAAATAAAATTAAATTGACCGAAAAATGAACGGGAGTTGAAGGTTTGGGCCTTCTGTGTTTCAAAAAGTTTCGAATCATGTTAGGGTTGGTTGCTTCGAATCAATAAACAAGATAAATGTGTAGTATCTATGTGCTTTCAAAAACGGATGAAAATGGCGAGTAGATATTTACATAAATACAATATAGCCGAGCTTATCGAGTTTCAATATAACCGTAGGTCGTGGGAACAGATGCAGGATTAAAATAATGATCAGTAGTAATGTACAAATAAATTATTACCCAGGTCTTAATGAACATGAAATCCTAACAATAATAACATGAAAAAATAATGCAGTGTGACACAAACGGCATTATTGATTGTACAAAGATGATTTTGACTGTATCAAGAAAAGTAGCTAGAAAGGTGTCTCTACCTTTACTTAGGTACCTAACTTTTAAATTCCTTCTAAAGTTTTACCTACAATAGTGCATGTATTTAGAATGAATTTTATGTTGCCAACCTGTTGGTGATCCGGAGGGTGAATGTGATCCATTAACCCACGACCCCGCTGGTCTCCTGCCAAGTCAGGTGGATCTTCCTCCAGCTCCGATGGACCTAGATGTCTTTCAGGGAGCCTTCCATTACCACTACTTCTCCCTTCTGGAACACGTAAGCAAACAATAGCATGAGGAATATTGTTGTAGTTGCGTATGATGAATTTGAGAGATTTTTGTGTTTGTCATAAAACCCTAAATGGGTGTAAATCCTACGTGCTATTTTTTGACCAAAGCCTTCTTAAACCTTTGCAGGTTTAATAATATAATAATTGACAGGTTTCTTCTTTCAATTGCCTGGAATGACAGGCAAGAATGACAGATTCTCTGAAAGACAGGGTAAGAGGTTAAGTTTTCAAGATTATTAGTGTGGGTGTCCATTAAGTTTTTAAATCTTCAAAGTAGTTAATTTTTTTTCTCGCGCTATGCTGTAGGTAGGTAGTTTCTACATAAAAATGTGAACAAATAACACTTTTTTCACTGACAATGTCTGATAAAATAGGCCATACAACATAAAATTAAAAAATATAAAATAAAATAAATACATAAAAAAAGCTCCAGTCTTGCAACAAGAGCGAATTTTCGTAAATTATCTTACCGTATAATGTCAAATTGTTTTGAAATTTGAGCTTTTTGAGGCAAAGAAGTTGTTAACTGTTAATTTTAAGGAAAAAAAAAGTAATCCAAATAAAAATCTGCTACTCAGAGATTTTGGATTTTTAGCTTTTTTTACAGTTTTTAACGATTTTTTAAAGGACAATTTCAATGAAATTGAAGTAGTTACATTTTTCCAATGTTCATAATTTTTTTAAATGTTCTATTACATAGGTACTTAATAAACTTTATTTGACAAATATTATGCTAAAAAATATAAATTTAACAATTTTTAGCAAACATTATTGTTAGATTTTTCAGAATACTTTCTGGAATTTGACCAATTTAATGTGCTAAAAAAATGCTGGCCAACTAAGTAATCACCCTTTTATTTGGAAAGCTTCATATTTTGGCGCAATAACGGAATTTTTATCTCAATCCTATCGTATATATCTCAATCATATACAATATATATATATATATATATATATATATATATATATATATATTGTGGTGAGATTCTGACTAGTTGTAATTGTACAATTGAGGTTGATAATGACCAGGCTAGTCGATGTTTTTTATCAGGGTTTTAATTGTTCTGCACACACACAAAACAACTGATCCACCTTTTCCGAACCTCCACTAGGGCGTTCTGGCGTCGTTTCATCTCTCATTCTCACGCCAAAAATCTGACTTGTATTTGGTATGTTGACTGTCTCATATAATGGTGGGAGGGAGGGCACACACACAAAACAACTGATCCACCTTTTCCGAACCTCCACTAGGGCTTTCTGGTGTCGTTTCATCTCTCATTCTCACGCCAAAAGTCTGAATTGTATTTGGTATGTTGACTGTCTCATATAAGGGTGGGAGGGAGGGCACACACACAAAACAACTGATCCACCAGCAGAACAATTAAAACCCTGATAAAAAAACATCGACTAGCCTGGTCATTATCAACCTCAATTGTATATATATATATATATATATATATATATATATATTGTAAAAAAAAATTTAATAATTATTTTAATAATATTTAATAATCGCTAAATAAAATGAAAGTAAGAACACTATTAATGAACTTTCACAGGAACGTTCAAGCCAAAGTCTAGGAAAGTAACCGAAAAGTCAAGAGAGGTTCTATTGCGCCTAGCGATTTTGCGATTTATGGATCGGTTAAAATAACTGCTAAAAAACGACAAAATTTCATAACACAAATAGGGCGGTAGGTACCTACGTTTTCCCTTGAACGAGCCAGCTAATTTTAATTGTCAATTCAGTTCGACTTTGAACACGCATCTTCAGGTAATTTATTTTTCGTTTGCACAACTGAGCCCCGATTTAAAATATAAGCGATACCTGCTGTTTGTTGAAGTTGGTTCAAGTTGCGGGAAACACGGTGGATATTTACGCTGGCTTTTCCTTTTCAGCCGCAATCTCTCGGAGCCGATCTAACGTCGAATAGGCCAGACTTGGGGGGGTCAGACTCTTTTCTTCTCTTTCAACGCCCTTCTCCGCCAAAGAAGAGAAAAAGTTGGCGAAGACAAGCCCAATTTCCTGGCCAGTAAACGGTCAGTTCCCCGCATTAACTTTCATAGGGTTTTCCCCCCTCTCCCCAGAAACCGTCGGGAGATAAGAGATGCAGAGAGAACCCTTCCAAGGGCTCAGACTTCCTCCACGGAACACGAGGGGACAAAATGTTAATTCATAATTGAACAACAATGACTCACTCAAGTTTTATCTTGTTCGTTTCATCTCATTTATTTTCTTCCTCGCAGGACAAGTTGATTTTCTTTTCATTCCCCCTTTTAGAGAACAAGGACTTGCCTAGGGCATACCTACCTAGTATGGGAGTAAGAGTAACAAACCTTGGTTGGAGGGGAAATATCAATAAATCCAAGCAGGCACTGGAGGAACTACCTCCACCAAACGTACGTTCAATTTTATGATGGACTAAAGATATGGTTGGCAGAAAGTAAAATTTGAATTTTTTACAACATTCATTACCTACCTAATATTTCATCATTGTGGGTACCTCGAAGTTACTAATCAGCAAAATGTATCAGTTATATTTCGCATTATGCGTGGGTATCGATTATTATAATATTAGGTATTTCTGATACTATTCCTATTCTTCTTAGAAAAGTATAGTTACCTACTAGATAGTCTAACGGGTGGCAACATGTAATATAGTTTGTACTAGCTGGTTAACCCGTGCATTGCACAGGTTGACTTGAACATAAGCAAGTCCCCCCTCACCCATCACATTTTGGGAAACCCCCATGGATCAGATTCAAAAAAGTCCTGAGTTGAAAGTACTTACTTAAAGTACTTACTTACAAATTACCTATTAGGACCAAACTACTAAGATCAACCCCCACTCCCTCAGATATTCCAGATTATAAATATTCTTGATAGGAAACCCAAAAGAACGTTCAGACTTATCCGATTTCATTCGTCCGAACATCAGATCACCAGTTCGTTCGGTAATGACCAAATTATTCCATGTAACGGTTTTCCTGAAACAACCTTTGACAACTCATAACTCAAGAACGGATTGAAATAAAATTATGCGGTTGGCCGCATTTTACTCCATTTTTGATCTATTTTTCCGTTTTTCTGCATATACGGGCAGATCACCCTGTATAGTACGTATGACAACCCGAATAGCTGCATAATTAAATATTTGTTCTATATCTTACCAGTCTTACCTCCTGTGTCTGAGCCCGGAGAACCGTTCTCAGGGTCGTTGCCGCTCGTGTCTTCTCTTTTGACGCTTCGAGCGCTCACATGCTCTTCAAGTTGACAACAATCCATTATCAGATTCTTGAATTCCTTACCACTGCAACAGAAAGTTTCATTTGGTTTTTTTTTTCAGAAAATCAGGGTCGAATTTTGAGTGTTTTCATCTCAGAAGTTTTTTTTTGTCTTCAGTTTAATTCAAACAAAGCTAACAAACTAAATTGATTTTGTCTTTAACAGATCCTAGTAATGCTTTAAGACCATTTTAGGGAATTTTTGAAGTAAATTAAGCTATTGCTCTCGTCTCAAAATTTGTAGAATGTGAATTTTTGAAAATATTTTATGCAGAAATCAGTTTCAGGCTATTCTGAATCATATTCTGAAGTTTAACGCATTTTTTAAATGTATGTATGTATGTATGTATATATGTATGTGTCATTCCAGACGATAACTGTCCGTAGAATTGTGCTAGAAACTTCAAACAAATTTTAAAATGTTAAGGACACAAAACGAAAGTTCAAGTTCGTTGGCCACCTTGGTCCGATTACATCTTCGGGTTGAAATTTTCAAAAATGTAGTCAAAAATTTCAAAATAGCCTGTTTTTTGCGATTTGTTGTGCGAAATAATTTTTTCAGCATACTAACATGTGGTATATTCGGAATCAGCGTAAAATTTCCTATAAGAATATGTATCAAGTTTTCAAAAATTTCAAAGTTGAAAAATCAGTCAAAAATCGAAATAATGCCGTTCGCTAGTTGTAAAAATCGGTAATATTTGCATGAAACATCTTTCAAAATTCGCTCATGGGGTCATGCTGCATGAATGGACTTTTTTTAGTTTTAAAACCTACTTTGCAACCTCTAGATGATAGAATTTTGCCGATTTTATCAGAAGTTTTCCCATAATAAGGTATACTTATCCATTGCTTTTCTCCTAAATTTACATCTTCCCAAGTTCGTTGGCCACCTTGGTCCGATTACATCTTCGGGTTGAAATTTTCAAAAATGTAGTCAAAAATTTCCAAATAGCCTGTTTTTTGCGATTTGTTGTGCGAAATAATTTTTTCAGCATACTAACATGTGGTATATTCGGAATCAGCGTAAAATTTCCTATAAGAATATGTATCAAGTTTTCAAAAATTTCAAAGTTGAAAAATCAGTCAGAAATCGAAATAATGCCGTTCGCGAGTTGTAAAAATCGGTAATATTTGCATGAAACATTTGCACGAAACATCTTTCAAAATTCGCTCATGGGGTCATGACTGGACTTTTTTTTAGTTTTAAAACCTACTTTGCAACCTCTAGATGATAGAACTTTGCCGATTTTATCAGACGTTTTCCCATAATAAGGTGTACTTATCCATTGCTTTTCTCCTAAATTTACATCTTCCCAAGCCAGAATGGAAACTTTTTCCCTACACTTTTTCCTAAGAACCTTATCCCATATGGTATCAACGAGATCTCCTCCATATCCGTTACTAGCCGCTATGCTTTTGTAACTATGCTTTAACATTGTAACTCTTTATTTTTCGTGGAAATAGACAACTTTTTTTTCCCATTAACTTCCGTTTTGAAATGGGTTTCCACAACTTCGTCGCGAGTGATTTAGTTCGTATAAGTATGTGTGTATTGTTTGATAATTAACACTTTTCAATCTTCTTTATTTCATCGTTCATAGGGGTGTTCTGTGATGGAATGCTGTTATATACATCTCCGATCTCACATTCCTAAAAAAGCTATATAACTATGCAAATATGAGCTCATCTTACTAGACCTATGTGGATTTTTTTGGACTAGATTAAGAGATTTGCAGTAGGTAGGTGGTTACTAATAATTTTAGTTGCTGTCTGAATATTGCTTCAAACGGGTAAACGGAAAAAAGGAAAGAATTGCTCACCTGACGACGTAGTTTATGCAGATAATATTCTGCTCATCAGCGTTCTTATTATTGCAGACGACGGTGGCGCAAGTTTGGACCCAGGTGTATCCCCCGTTCTTGTTCATCAGTCTGTAGTAATGAGTCAGTACTTGGCCTTTATTTATCACTGAAAAGATAAACACGATGTTGAAAAATATGTTTAGGAATGAGCGCAGGCTGATTATTCATAAGAATACTATATGATTCAAAGAGGACCGCCAGCAAACATCGGTTCCCGTCTGCTTTCAATACCTAGGCAATTTCAGCTGTTTTATTTCATTTCATCATTTGAAAGATCTCAAGTAGAGCTTTCGAATAAGGTGCTATGTGAAGAGTAGGTATTGGACGATTGGAAGTGGCCAAAACATCCGTACAAAGAAAGCTTAGTGACTTCTTAGTTTGCATGATTGGTGCAAGTATGATGAAGTTCAAACGTGGCTTAACAGCACGCAACCCGAAACCGGTAGGTCTCAAATGGAAAACGTTCCAGTCATTCAGCATGATCGTATGAGCGAATTTTTGTAAATTATTGTATTGTTTAATGGTAATTTGTTTTGAGATTTGATCATTTTGAGAGCAAGGAAATTATTAACTATTAATTTTATGGTAAAACGTAGTCTAAATAATAATCAGCTATTCAAAAAGAGGTTTTGAATTTTTAGCTTTTTTTGCTATTTATATCGATTTTTTAAAGCAAATTTTAATGAAAATTAAGTGCATTTTAAGCATTATTTTGTTCATGCATTTTTGAATGTTCTATTTTTTGAATTCGTGTTTTTGGACTCAAAAATGTATTTAGCAAATTTTTCGAAAAATGAGACTACCTAATTTTAATGGTACACAATTCATTTATGAATAATGTTTTCAAGGAAATCCGTTTGCAATTTCTAGATTTTGCAAAACGAGTTTTGCTAACCATACCTGCTAAATTCTTACTTTGTATCGAAATAAGTAAATCTGTGAGAGACAAAAACGTAAAACTCCGAAAAAATGATTCATCTTTACGGTTTGTTTAGAAATAAGTACCCGTACCACAATAGTTTATAAATTTGTTTACCAAAGTGAAGAAATGAAGCATTGTTAGTACGCAAACAAAGTTTGAATTTCGTTGAAACGTACTAAAAAAGGTCACCGTAAAAGAACCAAAGGTGGCTGATAACTAACCTTAAATTGTGGTTTTTATCAGAATATTGTTCTGTTAGTTCATTTACCCATCTAGCTACCATAATTTTAATATAAAAAATGTTTGTACAAAACTACATAAGCCCAAAATCCTGTTCAATTTTCAAGGAAAAAAAGTATGTATATATATCTGTTTTGAAAAGTAAAAAAAAGAGAATTAATAGCATTTGGCCAAGAAATTACATGCACCATGATCCAAAAAAAATGACGGCGGGGCTTTCAAAAAGATTGTCAACCCAATACCTACCTACTTTATGTGTTTCTTAAATCTTTAGTATGAACTGTCACTCGTATCATTATTTCTCTTTTATTTAAATTATCAGATTCGGCTGTAGTTCAGGCACAGAGTTTGCAATAAGGGAGATTTGTCAGAAATATAGGAAGGTAGGACTCAGGAGGGTGCTTATCATCGAGAATATGTTACAAGTGAAATAGTTTACTAGTAGAATAGTTACAACATAGTATACGTACGGTCAACGTGACTTTTTCTTAGCCTATTAGCGTCTTCACCGTGGCAAAGCGTGTAGAGGTTCATTCCGGTTATTTCGTCAGCAGTATAATCTAAGAGATCAGCAACTCTGTAACATAGTCATGGAATTAATGCTATAACCTATAACTAAAACCACATCCAGTTTTCTCACTGGTAAGTTGGGTATAATGTAATTTAAACGCCTATTTTATAATACCCATATCGAATATACACGGTTTTATATAGTATAGAGGGTGAACAGACTAAAGCTTTTTGAACTGAAGCTTACAAACTTCAAGGATTGTTTCCTGAAGCGCTTTGTTTTTTTTTTTTTTTTTTTTTTTTTTTCACAATCAAGTTTTGTTTTGCGTTTTCTATAATAACACATTAAAACGGCCACATTTTCCCTTAGGTTCGCTGGAATATCAAGTGTAAAGATACCGTCTGGGAATAGTGTTACAGTTCCTATCTCCCAGATGTCAAATCAATATTTTTAAGCCGACTTAGTTGTAAAAAAAGAGCTGAAATGTAAATTTAAAACATTTCCAGTCCCCAAGTTTATTATGTACAGGTATGTACTTGTTTATTACACTCAAATCATACTGTATTTTATTATGAATAAATCCAGCTACTATACTCATGGTTCAAACCAAAAATCAAATTCAAACATATAAATCTTTATTGTAGAAAACAGTATCGCATCCATCCAAATGATCCATTTTGAAATTACCTGTTTCTTTTGATCCGAAATCGGAGGTTGCAAAAGATAGACGTAATCTTTTAGAAATGATATACAGGCATTATGATTGATGCTTGTAGCCATTTCATGGGCTTTCTCAGATTTAATGAAGAATAGACGAAGGACCGAATTTGGTGGGTAATTTTAATCTGAATCGAATTCAAAACTCAAAACCCCAAGCGCCAATCAAACTTTATCAAAAGAGATAGCGAAAATTTAAGAAATCAAATTTCGTGACGTCAACTGGCTTCTGTCTCCCCTTGGATAGGGCATTACATACCCAATAGTATTATAGGATTTTTCTCTCTGCTTTCCCCTTTAGTTCATTTGCGATCTTTCATACTGTGTACCTTTTTGAAATCTTTAAAAGCCACAAAAGGGTTGCAAAACATCGTCTATTCTTCATTATGACGTGTTCGTTTCTATCAAATTACTCTACCAGGTAGTGGCAACAAATTAATGTACGTTGATTTCATTTCTAGCGTTGGATTGAAGTTTATCATTCGTAGGTACATACAGCCAAGTTGTCGGTATTCAGCAACTTGGGAAAAACAGACGGATCGCTTTACTCTTAAGTCTTTGATATTGGAGACTATCTTTAACCTAGATTATAATTTAAATGAGATTAATTGAAAACAACTTGCGCCTGAAGGCTAAAGAGTGCTGAATTTTTTCACCTCGATTTTAAATTTTAGCTTCATAGGTTGAATAACAAAGAAATTAGCTCCAGAGATCACAAGGCAGCGGTGACACTAGCCTTTTTGTTAGGTGGTGGCGCCAAATGAGTGATTTTTAAAATTGTAGTACTTCTTAGTGCTTAGCATCATGTTTTATGCCTGAAATAGAGGTTAAAACGAGGGGAGCTATGAGCTGAGTTCGCACAGTGCAACTCCAAACACGTTCCATGTCCAAAACAACCTGTGCCTTGCAGTTTTTGAGGTGAGTATTGGGGTGATTAATTGTTGTGATATTATAAGGTTTTAATAAAACCGTAAAAACGTATTCTATATTAAAACGTTACGTAGTAAAACGTACGTTAGTGTTAACGTGAACTCTGGATCTAATTTCTTTGCTTTTCATGATATGAAGCTAAAATTTGAAATGGAGGGCAAAAACGTATTCTATGCTCATCACTCTT
>CM061041.1:133120976-133147105 GCA_030762985.1 Adelphocoris suturalis | reverse complement strand
ACTACATACACAAGCAGGAAAATCTGTGTAATCTTTTCTCTGTTTGTCAAATTCAATCGTTCGTGGTTCAATTCTGCTTGCCTCTAGGTATATGACCAGGTTATGACATAGTTATGACATATGTTTTTAGCGCTACCAAACACGGAATGCCCACAGAAATAAAATTCGGACCCTGATACTCCGAGGAAATGAACTTGAAATAATCACAAATAAAAACATATGTCATAACCTGGTCTAAAAGTGTTTTCAAAATTCAATCGTTCGTGGTTCAATTCTGCTTGCCTCTTAGCAGCATTGTCCAGTGTCCCTTTAGACCCTGTACAATGCTGCTTGCCTGCCTCTAGCGCTAAAAAACATTTGTCACTGTTAACCTTTTTAGCCGAGAATTGAAATTTTTCGGGAAATTGAAATTTTATACTAAATTTTTTTGTACTAAGTCCTGTAAAGTCAGGGAAATACTTTTTAAAATATCGGGGTGGTAGGAGGGGGGTTTAGGACGTGTGTTACATATTTGTTACAGTCGGCGTTTGAAGGCACCTAGAAGTAAGGAAGAGGGTGTCGATTGAAATGAACCATAACTGGAAATGAGAAGACGTTTAATGATTTACTAAAACAAATTAAACCATTCTCCTGAATATTGTTTGGGAAATTATTGCAAATTAGTTATTGTGATATGGAACAAAACAGCGAACACAAAGCCCGACACCATATTTTCGGCATATGGTTTTTTCGTGAGATGAACAAGGCTTGTTGGCACACCTTCTTCTGCTATCCCTCTTGGCATAAGGATTGGCATAATGATCCCATATAATCTAGCCTGATGGAGTTGAGACACTGGTTTTCGCGCACAAGCCACAGTTCCGTATCTTGATTGGTGTCTTGTAGCGAACCAAGTATGTTTGGGCCCGTTCTCGACAAAACCAATGAAATACTTCATGTCTCCTATCTACTGTATAAGATGGTTGATTTTTTTTTTTTTTTTTTTTTTCCACGTGAGTTTTTGCCTTCCTTCAACAATATCAGTTGCCTGCTGAACGGTTAGATCCCGAAGAATGATTCCATCACTGAAAAACCAAATATTTTCATCAGTTCACATATTTGAACTCTGTATGACGAGGTAACATATAAGTAACGATCAATTTCAAGAGCACATAAATATATGAAAAATGAGCAAAAAATTATCAACAACGGGCTACAATACTTTCAACCTATTTTAATGAAATATCATATCAATAATTAGAATTAAAAAACATAAGGAACCGTAAATATAAGTACTTACGAAATTGGATGGATCCATTTTTCTGGTCACAAAAACGGGACAACTTTTCAAAAATCACTGGTGCACTGAATTCGACTAGAATCAACGAGCAACTGTGATGAAATGGCGTTTAGGGTGTGTTGAGCTGCGAGAGGGGGTCATCCAGCTCGTCATGTTCGAACAAGATCATGTTTGTGCTAGACGAAGGGTCCCCCCCTCACCCGTTAGAAATGTGTTACAGTAGGCGGAAATGGGTTAATGTAGATCCCCCAGCAACCTCTAGGAAAGAAAGGTGTACCCATGCTAGAAATCTTGGTGAAGAAGGTGGTACATCCTCGGAAGTACCTACTATTCTACTCCTTATATGAAGCTAGTTGGTGAATGCAGATCAACTTTTTTGAAATTTGACCAATTCAATGTGCTGTTCAATGAAGTGTTGGCCAACAAACTCATTCATTCGTATGAAAAGCTTAATTTTCACGCGCAAGAACAAATTTTTATCTCGATTCTATTGAGAGTTATCGTCTGGAATGACACATACATATTAATTGCTATGTAATTCTTAGGCCGACCCCCAATAATTGTATTTTTTGTAATGTCCGTAACGAAATTAACGATGATTTTCACGTAAAACCGAGTAGTTGAGTAGTTGCTTTAGATTGTGTCACAATTTCAGTGTTTTTCACGTACAACCCAGCCGTTGTTAGGGGAATGAAACTTCCGCAGTTTTCATCGCACAAAAATCGTTCGCCACTCGTTGGAAAGCGCTTGATTTATGTGATAAATGTCCACATTTCAAGCTACCAATTTACCCCTCCTTACGTACCTGGCTACATTCCAAAACTAAGTTGATTCAGGCTATGAATTGCATAGCAAATTATCCTTCGTTTTCTAAGCAGTAGAAAGAGAAAAGATCCGGCGATCCGGCTAGGCGGGAAGCTCCGAGTATATATATATATATATATATATATATATATATATATATATCTATGGGGAACCTGGTACGCGCTCCCCGTATAAACCCTGCTCCTTGAGAAAAAATATATATTATATAGGCAGAACATGGTAAGCGCTCCCTTGGTATATGATCGTGGTCCGAGTCTGGAAGCTGATCCGCGCTCCTCATGTAAACAATCATCAGATTGGTAAACTAAATGGTAGTGTCCAAAGGTTTTACATCTCACACTCCAATCTCATGCTACATCGGCTAAGATGTTATCCTTGACGAAAACCAGCAGGGATTTCGAAATTTTCTTAAGGATGGGGAAGGGAAGAAGGAATTACTGACATCTTCAAGAGTTGTCCAAGCTACATTTCCCATCCGATTTTTATGATTCTTTTTTTGTTCGATCCCGATTTGAGTTTACTTGTGTAACGAACCTTGAAGTTCCTAATTTTCCATTGGGAGGGGAAGGGGGGGGGGGGGGTAAGTATTCATCCCTTAGAGCGTTGTCCAAGCTATAATTATCAATCGATTTTTATGATTCTTTTTTTGTTCGATCCCGATTTCGGTCTAGTTATGCAATGAATCTTGAAGTTCCGAATTATCCATTGGGAGGGTGAGTGGGGGGGGGGGGGGGTAAGTATTGATCCCTTAGAGCGTTGTCCAAGCTATAATTATCAATAGATTTTTATGATTCTTTTTTTTGTTCGATCCCGATTTGAGTTTACTTATGTAACGAATCTTGAAGTTCCGAATTCTCCATTGGGGGGGGGGGGGGGGGGGGGGGGGGTAAGTATTGATCCCTTAGAGCGTTGTCCAAGCTATAATTATCAATCGATTTTTATGATTCTTTTTTTGTTCGATCCCGATTTCGGTCTAGTTATGCAATGAATCTTGAAGTTCCGAATTATCCATTGGGAGGGAGAGTGGGGGGGGGGGGGGGTAAGTATTGATCCCTTAGAGCGTTGTTCAAGCTATAATTATCAATAGATTTTTATGATTCTTTTTTTGTTCGATCCCGATTTGAGTTTACTTATGTAACGAACCTTGAAGTTAATAATTTTCCATTGGGAGGGGAAGGGGAGGGGGTAAGTATTCATCCCTTAGAGCGTTGTCCAAGCTATAATTATCAATCGATTTTTATGATTTATTTTTTGTTCGATCCCGATTTCGGTCTAGTTATGCAATGAATCTTGAAGTTCCGAATTATCCATTATGAGGGAGAGTGGAGGGGGTGTATTGATCCCTTAATGCGTTGTCCAAGCTATAATTATCAATCGATTTTTATGATTCTGTTTTTGTTCGATCCCGATTATAGTTTACTTATGTAACGAACCTTGAAGTTACTAATCCCTTTTTCCATTGGGAGGGGAATTGGGAGGGGGGGGGAGGGGGTAAGTATTCATCCCTTAGAGCGTTGTCCAAGCTATAATTATCAATCGATTTTTATGATTCTTTTTTTGTTCGATCCCGATTTCGGTCTAGTTATGCAATGAATCTTGAAGTTCCGAATTATCCATTGGGAGGGAGAGTGGGGGGGGGGGGTAAGTATTGATCCCTTAGAGCGTTGTTCAAGCTATAATTATCAATAGATTTTTATGATTCTTTTTTTGTTCGATCCCGATTTGAGTTTACTTATGTAACGAACCTTGAAGTTCCTAATTTTCCATTGGGAGGGGAAGGGGAGGGGGTAAGTATTCATCCCTTAGAGCGTTGTCCAAGCTATAATTATCAATCGATTTTTATGATTCTGTTTTTGTTCGATCCCGATTTCAGTCTAGTTATGCAATGAATCTTGAAGTTCCGAATTATCCATTGGGAGGGAGAGTGGAGGGGGTAAGTATTGATCCCTTAGAGCGTTGTCCAAGCTATAATTATCAATCGATTTTTATGATTCTTTTTTTGTTCGATCCAGATTCCAGTCTAGTTATGCAATGAATCTTGAAGTTCCGAATTATCCATTGGGAGGGAGAGTGGAGGGGGTAAATTGATCCCTTAGAGCGTTGTCCAAGCTATAATTATCAATCGATTTTTATGATTCTTTTTTTGTTCGATCCAGATTCCAGTCTAGTTATGCAATGAATCTTGAAGTTCCGAATTATCCATTGGGAGTGTAAATGGAGGGGGTAAGTATTGATCCCTTAGAGCGTTGTCCAAGCTATAATTATCAACCGATTTTTCTGATTCTGTTTTTGTTCGATCCCGATTACAGTCTAGATATGCAACGAACTTCGAAGTTCCGAATTTTCCATTGGGAGGGTAAGTGGAGGGGGTAAGTATTGATCCCTTATAGCGTTGTCCAAGCTATAATTATCAATCGATTTTTCTGATTCTGTTTTTGTTCTACCCCGATTTCAGTCTAATTATGCAACGAATCCTGAAGTTTCGAATTTTCCATTTGGAGGGGGAGTGGAGGGGATAAGTATTGATCCTTTAGAGCGTTGTCCACGCTTTAACCTTAATCCTATTTTTGTGATTTTTTTTCGATCCTCTCCTTCAGTCCAGTTATGAAAAGAACCTTGAAGTTCCGAATTTTCCATTGGGAGGGAGAGTGGAGGGGGTAAGTATTGATCCCTTAGAGCGTTGATCAAGCTATAATTATCAATCGATTTTTATGATTCTCTTTTTGTTCGATCCCGATTTGAGTTTACTTATGTAACGAACCTTGAAGTTCCTAGTTTTCCATTGGGAGGGGAAGTGGAGGGAGACCAACGTGTAACACATTAACATTTTTAATAGACCCATGTTTGAAACTGAATGGATCTCGTAAGAAAATTGAATAAATTTAATTCTAATGTAAACTTTTCTGTAGGTATGTGTCAACCAAAAAAGAATAAGTTTAAAACAAAAAGGGAGCCTACCAGCCACTCGAAATTTTTTAATGTTCTTGGAATTTAACCCTTTTATAAAATTTATACATTTTCACATTCTGTTTTAATTAAATAATACTTAATTTTGGACATAAGACAAATCAAAAAAAAAAAAAAAAAATTCATCATTATTATCATTTTTCAAATAAAAATAGATTTTCGAGAATGTTTGATTTCAGATGTAGGTATCAAATTTATGAATTTAATTTTATATTCCCCCATGGTATTTTAAAGGTAAATGTTCAGGATTTTCCTGGTTAAAATTGAGATTAGAGTATTTAAGATCAGAGTTGTAGGTACAATGTTAAAATCTTTTCATTTTTCAAGTGGCTCTGTTATTAGATAAGTTTCTGAGCAGCGTAAACACTTGGAAAAAACTTTGAATTTTAACAATCTAAAAGCCTAACTAAAATTATATTAACCAATAAGACATATTCCTATAATTTTAGTTCCATTCGTTGTTTTTCCTCAAAAATGGCTTCAATATTTAAGGTTGATTCAGGGACGAAAATTGAAATTTTCATTGATGATGATTTAATTTTCATTGATGATTGATGTAGAGATACCATGGTGATCACCTTGACAAGGCTGAAGCAGAATTGGGTATGGACTAAATTTCGAGTTTAAATCTGGTACTACAAAAAGTTGATTTATATACTGAAGGTAATTGAGCCACCAATTATGACATCAAATGATCGCTCATTATAATCCGTCAACATGGACTGATGAAATTTTTATTGTTTCTAATTTTGCAGTTGGTTGTTTAACCATTAAAGCGACTATCAAAATTTATTCCAATTGATTACAAATAAAACATCTATAGTTGATTCTTAATCCTAAGGGTTTTCTGTGTTTTACCTCAGTAAATTAGAATAAAATCCAATGGTGGGATTTAATGGCGTATCTTGAAGTGGAACAGTTGAATAGGGATACAAGAAAAACTGAGAGACATTTTGAAATAATTCTTACGAATTTTTATTGCCAAGATTTCTACTTATAAATTACTCCGATCAAAAAATTCTAAACTAAAAAATGAAAAATATCAGAAACGAAAATACATGCTAACCCTGCTCTCCCCTGAACAATTTTCAACATTAATATACCCAAAATCAACACTTTTTCTGCATGTTAATAATCATAGCTTTAATTTTTTTAGGAGTTTTATCCATCAACTGGGGAAAACGTCGCGAGAGTTTTTTTAGCAATTTGTCTCACTTTTGAGAGGGAGGGGCATGAATTGCTTGCTATTTCCGCTTGGAATTCTTTTTTTAAGGCATCCTTAACATCTTGACCCCATCTTGTCCTTTGGGTCTGATGCTTCCTCCTGAGGAGCTTGTTACAACGCCACGGGACATATTTCCGCAGACATCAACATCTTGAAAAGGTTAGTTGACATGTATTGCCGGTCTGTCGCGCTAATTTGTAGACGATACAATAATGACACGATCGAGTTGAAATCGATATGCGATTATTAAACCGGCATTCTCCGACTACCCTGAAAATTTGAACTAGATCTGACGACTAGAACCTGAGAAAATGGCGCTTAGTGGATTTTAAGTTTGCGCATGCGCAGAGTGATGTATTATTTGGTGAGCAATGAAACTCATAGGGGACCATCTACACCCTAACCCGTACATTCCCTGAAAATTTCATCAAAATCGGATTAAAACTGTATGAATTAGGCTTGTTATAAGGATTTCACGTTTGCGCATGCGCAGTAGCTACTAATAATACTATTGCGTTGAAATTGATACGAGATTATCAGACCGTTCTTCCCCAACTACCCTGAAAATTTGGGGTCGATCGGACCACTAAAACCTGAGAATATGATGCTTAGTGGATTTTACGTTTGCGCATGCCCAGAATGATGTATAAATTGGTCAGCATTGAAACTCATAGGGGACCCGCACATTCCCTGAAAATTTCATCAAAATCGGATGAAAACTGTATGAATTAGGCTTGTTACAAAGGATCTGCAGACACACGGACACACACACACACACACGAAACGAAAGTTGTTCAGAATGGTCTAAAACGCAAAATGCGAGTGGAAATTTTGATTTTGGAGACGAAAAATTTTTCATCACTCGAAAGTGAAAACAAAGCTTCCGCCACCTATAGGTAGACTCTGAAGAAATAAGTTCAAAATCGCTTATTAGGGAAAAAATTACTGACATTCCGGAATCAATTTGTATTGCTAATACTATTAAAAAAAAAAAAAAAAAAAGTTCGTTCGCCATAAAAATTAAAATAATTCAAAACTTGTTCTTAAATTTCAATAAAATGAGCTAAAAATCGAAAATTAGTGACTTCCAAAGCACCCTGATTTCAATAAGCGCATCTTTTCGGTTGGCTAAATGCCGACCAAACGTCGAATCCCTCACTTTCTGATAAGACTGTAACCTCGCGCAAATCCAAGTGTCCCCCATTCACGATCGCTCCGCTCCGTGCTCCAAATGGAGCGGAGCAATTGGATTTTGGGCGGGTCAAATATTCGACTCCGGCGACCGCGCCACGCTGCTCCATCAGAGTTTCCTTATTCCCTATCGGTTTTGGAGTGATGCCGCTCCGTTTGGTGCGTTGGAGCGATCGTGAATGGCCGGATTAAGATAAAACAAATTCAACATCAATACTAATATTGTGACATAATTTGTTCAACAATTAGCAACGAACTAAGATAGAGCTCTAGATGCATACCCCCCCCCCCCCCCCCCCCCCCCCCCCCCCAACCATCATAAGGCACTACTTTTCCGGGTGGTATGAAGCAAGTTAATGAGGTAACCTAATTTTGAATACTCAACCCCCTACCACTACTGAACTAAATGGGAACAGGATACTCATCACTATTTCGCTTGAAGCATCGTCAGTATTTTTCTTCACTTCGAAAACTATTTTCAGTTCATAATGAGTAATTGAGTCAAGTCATTTTGGATTTCTTCAGACATTGGATAAATGTGTAGGGATGGTGGAGGGAGCTGCCTGAACCACCCCCACCCATCCCTAGATGCCCCTATAAATATTTTTCCTATCGATATCTAACAAATTGAAAAATACATTGACCGCCCCCGAACCTATATGGCCTACCCCGGTTCAAATGAAATTGTTGAAATGTGCTATAAAAAAAATTTAAAAAAACACATCTGGTGCGAGGCGTCACACTACTTTTCTTACTTGTATTCATTTTACATGGATGCTATCATGATGGATCACATATTAGAAGGATGGGGTTTGTGGGGACCTACCTACAGCAAGATCGTCGATATTTATTTTATTTTTGTCTTCAGTTTTTTATTTCATTATTTAATTACAACCAGTGACCGGCATGGCATGGCACGACGGCATGTCTTACTGGTAACTAGGATTATCTAAACAATAAAAATTCATTCGCTTCTCAGATCTCGTTCGAATAATTTTGTTCTAATTTAAAAATCTATTTTATTCTAATTTAATATCATTCTTCTGGTTCCTCAATTTTGATAGTTCTGCATTCCAAATCTAATCTAAATTTGTGTGGTATCTTTCCACAAAAGTGACTGGAGTGATACCCCACACGGTTGTTATTCAATTGTTTGATTTTCAAGTACAGGATTTTTTTACGACTCCACCCTTCGGAAATGGAACAAAACACTGACAAGATAAAAGGATAGTTCTTTTGCATCTTTTAGTGGCCATAATGGAGGAAATACCAAACAGGTGCTAAAAAGGGGCTATAAATGGCGTTTTTCACCTATTTTTGAAGGTTTTTTGCTAATTACTGCCCTCAGAGTATTTTCCTGTAGAATAACTCCTGTGAATTTCAACAAAATCCCTTGAGCCATTTAGGAGAAAAGGAAAAAAGTGCTAAAAACGACGTTTTTTGCCTATTCTGATATTATTAACCCCCTAAAAATGATCATTTGAAGCTGATTTTTCAACAAAATCCTAACCCCGAAATTGGTATTTATTTATGTCGTAACGTAAGGTCGCAATCGCTTACACGAGTTACATACACAACACACACATACATACATTTTCAAGAAACGTATAAATATGGTTTCAGGTTGAACAAAGTACCCATCCTAGTATGAGTTTCAGAAATGATTTTCAGGGTGATTGCAAGACTTTCTCTTCACCCTTCGGGTTAAGTAAGGAAAGTAAAAAAAAAAACCTAGAAGACATGATAAGAATCGGTTGAGCTTTGAAGAGGCGGCGTTTCAAAGCGAGGCGGGGGTTGAGCGGGGAGATTCAGTGAAATACCATCCCTTCTGGCGATGCGGTGGGGGGGTTGACGTAGTGGAAGGCAACCCCAGGAGTGCCACTAATTTTGGACTTAGAGTTTTCCAAAGTTCAAATCTTCTAAGGCTGATATGATATGCCTCTTCGTCTCATATCTCATAGTGAATCGTTCCCTGAACGGATCAAGTGGTTCTTTCCTTGCCCAGTTGTTCATTATTTTCCTTTCCCACCTCAGTTTGATTTTACCCGTTAATTGTGATAGTTGTTCTTCGTCGGATTTACAGTACCAGGTAAGTAAGTCAACATTTTCTCTGTTTTAACACAGAATGTGTTTTAGCCATGGACTAACTAGCCGAAAATGGAACGCGGGATGGGAACGAAATGTGTGACGGGAAGCGAGAGGTCGTGGGTTCGAATCCCGGCCAGGCCAAAAAAAAAATTTTTTTTTTCTCGTGAGATCGAAGGTCGTGGGTTCAAATCGAACCGGTGATAAGTTGGAAAAAGGCCTGAATTTTTATTTTTTTTTTTTTTTTTTTTTTCGTGAGACGAAGGTTGTAGGGTTTGAATCTCAGCCAGGCTTGATTTTTTTAACAACGCAATTTTCGTAGTTTCATACTATAACTATATAAATTGATGTTATAAATGAATAGTAAACAATGACGCTTGTTTGGTTGTCACTTGGTTGCGCGACAACGCAAACACATTCTGTGTTTCAATAATTTCGTCCGAAGTATGTAAATAGAGGTAATCCTCGGGGGTCCAGGGGGCTTGCCCCCTGAATCGCGAGGCGCGAAGCGCCGAGTTTACCCGTTAATTGTGATAGTTTCTTCGTCGGATTTACAGTACCAGGTAAGTAAGTCAACTTTTTTTTTTTTTTTTTTTTTTTTTTTTTTTTTTTTAATCTTCCTAAGTATGATAATTTATTCATAATCGTTATGAAATATTAGTTGGGTAAGTATCAATATGAGTAGGTATCAAAAGCTATAAAAAAATTATAGTTGGTAATGTAAATCATTTTTTTCTCCATACTTACTGATTAGTAAAAAACAATCATTTTACGTTTAAGCACATAGGTAAATATAACGCCAAAGCCTTCTTTTTGTCTTTTTGGCAGCATCCACGCAAATCTATTTGTCATTATGAAGCGAAGGGCCGCATTCATGGTGCAAGAAGCGCTGAAAAAATCAACATTGAGTGATCCGTAAGTTGTATCTATCGTATTTTGTTCTGTGTATCATAATGTTCTTGAGGCATTTGATGCTTGCAGATAAATGAGGTATTCATCATATTTATGTTTTCGATCACTGTAGGTATGTCCACACATTGGGAAGACACTCGACGGAAGGTTCTGAAGTATTACTTAAAAAATTAGTAGATATATTTTAGCTACATCTGAAACGGGGGCACACAATTCCTTCGGAGTCAACCTAGATAGCCAAAGTCTAAGTTCTCGATTTTAAAAGTCAAAAAAGGTTGACCTTCAGATCCAAAATTTTCACACGCATTTTAAAGTTTATTAAAAATTTATTGAAAAATGTATTACAAATTAATAGCTTCTTGAACAAATTTTTCCTCGTATCTGTAGGTTTGCGTTGTGTTCGGAAAGGTTGTAGCAAGCATCACTTTCACAGTTTTGACCAGATTTCGATGAAATTTCTAGGAATTGTCGAAGCATCAATCACTTGATGTTGTCCACTATGATTAAATAATCAGAGGTTTCCTGGATCAGGTGATGAACAATTCCTTATGAATTAGATTATAGTGAAACATCAGAACAAAAAAAAAAAAAAAAAAAAAGTATTAATAAAATAAAATAATCAGCAACGAGGATTCATTCTGCTTTCCCAATGGTTGGTCTAAAGGGGACGGGTGTTTAGTGTGATTCTCAGATAACGGATGGCGCTAGCGTCGGATGAAACTTTATCGGGCAAATCTCCACTTGAGTACACATTTTTTTAAATCTGGCTTCAGAATCATTATCAGGACTAGTAAACCTATCGAGCGATCATATAACATTAAAAAAAAAAAAAAAAAAAAAAAATTACCTAGTTGTTGAAATTTTGACTTGAAATTTTAATTGCTAATTTAATTTTTTTTAATTAAAAAAATCGCTAATATCCCGTGTTTGGAAACAATTCAAGTGTATGTTGGCATAGGCATGAAATTTTGATTCTGAAAATTAGTGGCCGCATGTGAGAATTGGGAGCGAAAAACGTGGTTCCAGGAAAAATAGAGTGTATTTTTTGAGGGGTGCGTGCCTTGGCGACGCCGACGCCCAGCAACTGACCACATCCGCGCGCGCGTACAAACCCGTTTCCGAGCCGTCTCTCGAACATTTTTTTGTACTTACTGCTTCTTCCACTTTTATCAAAGTATACTTTATAAAGTGTTAGGTGGGGTTTTATTTTCATTTGTTATAGGAACGTCCATGGTAATAATTAGTTTGTCTAGTTGGAACCTTTGTATTCATATGAAAACAACTGGAGGAGTTTGACGCACTGAACCGTAATATTCATTAGGTAGTATCTACCAACCTCGTACCTACCTACCTACAATCAGAGATGAGCAAACACATATCCCAAAATACAAATATGTATTTATCCTTTATTTTTTATTATTTAGAGTTGAATTTCTTTGTAGGTACCTACCTATATTAATAAATTTGTATTCATATTTTGGCTACGAATATTCAAAATTTATACTCGAAACTATGAATAAAGGAATTATATTCAAAGAATATGAATATTTCAATACTTATAGAAGTACATATTACTATTCAATTATTTTTGAATATGAAATAATAATATTCACGTATTCAATCAATATTAATACCTCGATAGGTACCTATTCAAATTTATATTCATCATTCAATTTCACAAAACCTAATTTTTGTCTACTTGCTGCACCAATACAAAGATGAGTGAAGGAGCAAAATTGAATTCTAGTTATTTTTGGTGTTTACCACATAAGTGAAGGGACTAGATCTCAAAATTCAATGTAGAATACCGAGAATATGAGTAATATATGATAATTTCAAAGTAGGACAATGGACTAAATTTAAAAATATGTCACAAATCAGCCGAATCCAGGATTGAAACCCGTCATTTTTTTATTTATTTTTTTTATGTTTGTATTTTCAAAATAAAATGATGAAATTCACCGTAAAGATCCTTGAATTTGAGCGATTATCTGTTTTACAAGATAGGTACCTAAATGAAATGGACTACATTTCAAAATACATCGAAATTCTGCTTTCAGGTAAAGTATTGCACAATAACAGGTAAATATTATGAATATCATTTAAAAATTCAACAATAAATAATTCACATAATTCAAATACCTAATAAATCATAACAAAATTCATTATTGACTACCATCAATTACTCATTCATCATCATAAATAGAATGGAAAGAAAAGAAAAAACCAAACGAATCTGGGCGCCGGTACCTAACCGCGATAGGCAAGAAGCGAGCGGTCTGCGGGTAAAAAGTGTAAACAAGAAATCAAGAAGCTAAATAAACCCGAATGCGAAACCCCCCGCTCCACGCCTTTCTGCAGTGGTAGCAAACCCCCACGTAACCGACGCGTCCGGCAAACGCATAGCAACGCCTAGCAACAAGCATTATTACAGTTCTCAGAGGACACTATCACCACCAATTTTGCACTGCGTTTTTACACCTTCATTCTTACTCTTGGTCTGATTCCCACTACAATTATTTATGAGGATAATTCAAGTACTTAGGTAGTTGAGATATGTAAAAATATGGGATGTTACCGTTTTCCAGGAAAAAATTGTTCAAAATACCTAATATTTTTGAACAAAATACAAAAAATTGAAAAACTAAATTTTTGTTAGCGCCCAGATACGTGTGTGTTTTTGGTTCGTTTTTCTTTCCATTCTATTTATGATGCCTAAAAGGCGATAATCCAATAAAGGCAAGTTTACTCAAATTCTCGGTATTCTACGTTGAATTTCGTGCAGCAAGTAGACAAAAATTAGATTTTGTGAAATTGAATGATGAATATAAATTTGAATAGGTACCTATCGAGGTATTAATATTGATTGAATACGTGAATATTATTATTTCATATTCAAAAATAATTGAATAGTAATATGTACTTCTATAAGTATTGAAATATTCATATTCTTTGAATATAATTCCTTTATTCATAGTTTCGAGTATAAATTTTGAATATTCGTAGCCAAAATATGAATACAAATTTATTAATATAGGTAGGTACCTACAAAGAAATTCAACTCTAAATAATAAAAAATAAAGGATAAATACATATTTGTATTTTGGGATATGTGTTTGCTCATCTCTGATTGTAGGTAGGTAGGTACGAGGTTGGTAGATACTACCTAATGAATATTACGGTTCAGTGCGTCAAACTCCTCCAGTTGTTTTCATATGAATACAAAGGTTCCAACTAGACAAACTAATTATTACCATGGACGTTCCTATAACAAATGAAAATAAAACCCCACCTAACACTTTATAAAGTATACTTTGATAAAAGTGGAAGAAGCAGTAAGTACAAAAAAATGTTCGAGAGACGGCTCGGAAACGGGTTTGTACGCGCGCGCGGATGTGGTCAGTTGCTGGGCGTCGGCGTCGCCAAGGCACGCACCCCTCAAAAAATACACTCTATTTTTCCTGGAACCACGTTTTTCGCTCCCAATTCTCACATGCGGCCACTAATTTTCAGAATCAAAATTTCATGCCTATGCCAACATACACTTGAATTGTTTCCAAACACGGGATATTAGCGATTTTTTTAATTAAAAAAAATTAAATTAGCAATTAAAATTTCAAGTCAAAATTTCAACAACTAGGTAATTTTTTTTTTTTTTAACAATGTTATATGATCGCTCGATAGGTTTACTAGTCCTGATAATGATTCTGAAGCCAGATTTAAAAAAATGTGTACTCAAGTGGAGATTTGCCCGATAAAGTTTCATCCGACGCTAGCGCCATCCGTTATCTGAGAATCACACTAAACACCCGTCCCCTTTAGACCAACCATTGGGAAAGCAGAATGAATCCTCGTTGCTGATTATTTTATTTTATTAATACTTTTTTTTTTTTTTTGTTCTGATGTTTCACTATAATCTAATTCATAAGGAATTGTTCATCACCTGATCCAGGAAACCTCTGATTATTTAATGATAGTGGACAACATCAAGTGATTGATACTTCGACAATTCCTAGAAATTTCATCGAAATCTGGTCAAAACTGTGAAAGTGATGCTTGCTACAACCTTTCCGAACACAACGCAAACCTACAGATACGAGGAAAAATTTGTTCAAGAAGCTATTAATTTGTAATACATTTTTCAATAAATTTTTAATAAACTTTAAAATGCGTGTGAAAATTTTGGATCTGAAGGTCAACCTTTTTTGACTTTTAAAATCGAGAACTTAGACTTTGGCTATCTAGGTTGACTCCGAAGGAATTGTGTGCCCCCGTTTCAGATGTAGCTAAAATATATCTACTAATTTTTTAAGTAATACTTCAGAACCTTCCGTCGAGTGTCTTCCCAATGTGTGGACATACCTACAGTGATCGAAAACATAAATATGATGAATACCTCATTTATCTGCAAGCATCAAATGCCTCAAGAACATTATGATACACAGAACAAAATACGATAGATACAACTTACGGATCACTCAATGTTGATTTTTTCAGCGCTTCTTGCACTATGAATGCGGCCCTTCGCTTCATAATGACAAATAGATTTGCGTGGATGCTGCCAAAAAGACAAAAAGAAGGCTTTGGCGTTATATTTACCTATGTGCTTAAACGTAAAATGATTGTTTTTTACTAATCAGTAAGTATGGAGAAAAAAATGATTTACATTACCAACTATAATTTTTTTATAGCTTTTGATACCTACTCATATTGATACTTACCCAACTAATATTTCATAACGATTATGAATAAATTATCATACTTAAGAAGATAAAAAAAAAAAAAAAAAAAAAAAAAAAAAAAAAAAAAAAAAAAAAAAAAAAAAAAAAAAAAAAAAAAAAAAAAAAAAAAAAAAACTCGGCGCTTCGCGCCTCGCCAGGGGGCAAGCCCCCTGGACCCCCGGTTACCTCTATTTACATACTTCGGACGAAATTATTGAAACACAGAATGTGTTTGCGTTGTCGCGCAACCAAGTGACAACCAAACAAGCGTCATTGTTTACTATTCATTTATAACATCAATTTATATAGTTATAGTATGAAACTACGAAAATTGCGTTGTTAAAAAATCAAGCCTGGCTGGGATTCAAACCCACAACCTTCGTCTCACGAAAAAAAAAAAAAAAAAAAAAAAAAAAATCAGGCCTGGCCGGGATTTGAACCCACGACCTTCGTCTCACGAGAAAAAAAAAAATTTTTTTTCAGGCCTGGCCGGGATTCGAACCCACGACCTTCGTCTCACGAGAAAAAAAAATTTTTTTCAGGCCTGGCCGGGATTCGAACCCACGACCTCTCGCTTCCCGTCACACATTTCGTTCCCATCCCGCGTTCCATTTTCGGCTAGTTAGTCCATGGCTAAAACACATTCTGTGTTAAAACAGAGAAAATGTTGACTTACTTACCTGGTACTGTAAATCCGATGAAGAACAACTATCACAATTAACGGGTAAAATCAAACTGAGGTGGGAAAGGAAAATAATGAACAACTGGGGAAAAACTTTGATGGCAAGGAAAGAACCACTTGATCCGTTCAGGGAACGATTCACTATGAGATATGAGACGAAGAGGCATATCATATCAGCCTTAGAAGATTTGAACTTTGGAAAACTCAAAGTCCAAAATTAGTGGCACTCCTGGGGTTGCCTTCCACTACGTCAACCCCCCCACCGCATCGCCAGAAGGGATGGTAGTTCACTGAATCTCCCCGCTCAACCCCCGCCTCGCTTTGAAACGCCGCCTCTTCAAAGCTCAACCGATTCTTATCATGTCTTCTAGGTTTTTTTTTACTTTCCTTACTTAACCCGAAGGGTGAAGAGAAAGTCTTGCAATCACCCTGAAAATCATTTCTGAAACTCATACTAGGATGGGTACTTTGTTCAACCTGAAACCATATTTATACGTTTCTTGAAAATGTATGTATGTGTGTGTTGTGTATGTAACTCGTGTAAGCGATTGCGACCTTAGGTTACGACATAAATAAATACCAATTTCGGGGTTAGGATTTTGTTGAAAAATCAGCTTCAAATGATCATTTTTATCAGATCAGGGGTTAATAATATCAGAATAGGCAAAAAACGTGGTTTTTAGCACTTTTTTCCTTTTCTCCTAAATGGCTCAAGGGATTTTGTTGAAATTCACAGGAGTTATTCTACAGGAAAATACTCTGAGGGCAGTAATTAGCAAAAAACCTTCAAAAATAGGTGAAAAACGCCATTTATAGCTCCTTTTTAGCACCTGTTTGGTATTTCCTCCATTATGGCCACTAAAAGATGCAAAAGAACTATCCTTTTATCTTGTCAGTGTTTTGTTCCATTTCCGAAGGGTGGAGTCGTAAAAAAATCCTGTACTTGAAAATCAAACAATTGAATAACAACCGTGTGGGGTATCACTCCAGTCACTTTTGTGGAAAGATACCACACAAATTTAGATTAGATTTGGAATGCAGAACTATCAAAATTGAGGAACCAGAAGAATGATATTAAATTAGAATAAAATAGATTTTTAAATTAGAACAAAATTATTCGAACGAGATCTGAGAAGCGAATGAATTTTTATTGTTTAGATAATCCTAGTTACCAGTAAGACATGCCGTCGTGCCATGCCATGCCGGTCACTGGTTGTAATTAAATAATGAAATAAAAAACTGAAGACAAAAATAAAATAAATATCGACGATCTTGCTGTAGGTAGGTCCCCACAAACCCCATCCTTCTAATATGTGATCCATCATGATAGCATCCATGTAAAATGAATACAAGTAAGAAAAGTAGTGTGACGCCTCGCACCAGATGTGTTTTTTTAAATTTTTTTTATAGCACATTTCAACAATTTCATTTGAACCGGGGTAGGCCATATAGGTTCGGGGGCGGTCAATGTATTTTTCAATTTGTTAGATATCGATAGGAAAAATATTTATAGGGGCATCTAGGGATGGGTGGGGGTGGTTCAGGCAGCTCCCTCCACCATCCCTACACATTTATCCAATGTCTGAAGAAATCCAAAATGACTTGACTCAATTACTCATTATGAACTGAAAATAGTTTTCGAAGTGAAGAAAAATACTGACGATGCTTCAAGCGAAATAGTGATGAGTATCCTGTTCCCATTTAGTTCAGTAGTGGTAGGGGGTTGAGTATTCAAAATTAGGTTACCTCATTAACTTGCTTCATACCACCCGGAAAAGTAGTGCCTGATAATGGTGGGGGGTGGGGGGGGGGGGGGGGTATGCATCTAGAGCTCTATCTTAGTTCGTTGCTAATTGTTGAACAAATTATGTCACAATATTAGTATTGATGTTGAATTTGTTTTATCTTAATCCGGCCATTCACGATAGCTCCAACGCACCAAACGGAGCGGCATCACTCCAAAACCGATAGGGAATAAGGAAACTCTGATGGAGCAGCGTGGCGCGGTCGCCGGAGTCGAATATTTGACCCGCCCAAAATCCAATTGCTCCGCTCCATTTGGAGCACGGAGCGGAGCGATCGTGAATGGGGGACACTTGGATTTGCGCGAGGTTACAGTCTTATCAGAAAGTGAGGGATTCGACGTTTGGTCGGCATTTAGCCAACCGAAAAGATGCGCTTATTGAAATCAGGGTGCTTTGGAAGTCACTAATTTTCGATTTTTAGCTCATTTTATTGAAATTTAAGAACAAGTTTTGAATTATTTTAATTTTTATGGCGAACGAACTTTTTTTTTTTTTTTTTTTAATAGTATTAGCAATACAAATTGATTCCGGAATGTCAGTAATTTTTTCCCTAATAAGCGATTTTGAACTTATTTCTTCAGAGTCTACCTATAGGTGGCGGAAGCTTTGTTTTCACTTTCGAGTGATGAAAAATTTTTCGTCTCCAAAATCAAAATTTCCACTCGCATTTTGCGTTTTAGACCATTCTGAACAACTTTAGTTTGTATGTATGTGTGTGTGTGTGTGTGTGTGTGTGTGTGCACTGGCTTTCGCCGATGATGTAATCCTACTCGCCGAAACCCGTGAGGGCTTGCAGATTGCCCTCAATGCCTTTGCTGAGCAGCTAGCCAGGTGTGGTTTGGTGGTTAACCCAGACAAGTGTGGGTCAGTCTCCTTGGTCCCGTCGGGTCGCCAGCATCAGGTGAAGGTGGTGGATGAGGAGTGTTTTGTCATAGGACAGTCACCCATCCCCACCCGATCCGTGCTGGAGGTTTGGCGGTACCTTGGAGTTGACTTCATGGGTGTGGCCACCATTTGCCGCAAGCCGTGTGGACCTTGGTGGAGCACTAGCTCGTATCACCAAGGCTCCATTGAAGCCACAGCAGAAGCTGCGCCTCCTTCGCACGTATTTACTGCCAAAGCTAACCTATGGGCTAGTCTTTGGTAGGCTTACTGCGGGGAGGCTGCTACAGTTAGATCGTGAAGTTCGCTCTGCTGTGCGCTCTTGGCTAGGCTTTCCACCTGGTGTCCCAAGTGCCTATATCCACGCACCGGTCAAGGCCGGTGGGCTCGGTATTGTCTCTCTCTCAGCCAGCATCCCATCTTTACGCCGCCAGCGCCTGCTTGCCCTTAGGGGCTCGAGCTGGGAGGTCGCCCGCACTGCTGCTGACCTAGACTTTGTCAGGCAGCAGTTGTTGTGGTGTGACCGAGCAACACCATCTGCTCCAAAACCCAGCTCATCTGCTGAGTTCGCTGCTGCACTACATGAGTCAGTAGATGGTAAAGAACTCCGACAGTGCTCTGAATCCCCCATTTCTTCCCAGTGGGTGGAATGGACTTCAGAGGGCATTGGGGCCCGCGACTACTGCCATTTTCATGCCGTCCGGGTGGCTACACTAGCCATCTCGGTGAGGTGTTCACGGAGTAGTCGTGGGACAGTGGACCGTTGCCGTGCTGTTGGGGTAAAAATGAGAATCTGTATCATGTGGTGCAGCAGTGTCCTCGTACTCATGGTGGCCGCATTCTCCGTCACGATGCGGTCGCCAAGCAGATAGCAGGCGCTTTGTCATCCAGCGGTTGGGCTGTTGAGAGGGAGAGACTATATCACATGCCGAGTGACCAGGGCAAGAAGCCGGATATTGTTGCCGTCAAGCCCGATGGGTCTGCCATAATCCTGGATGTCCAGGTTGTCAGTGGCAGCGTGGACATGGAGCAGACCTGGCGGGCTAAAATAAATAAGTATGATAGAAATGACCTGCGGCAAGCAATTTCCGAGCTAAAAGGGGTGGCGACCAATAACATCAAGGTCATGGCTGCAACCGTGTCATGGCGCGGGGTGTGGTGCGGGAAAAGCGCCACGGAGTTACTTGAGGGCATCTCAGCAGGAGTGCTCCGTGGTATCACCACCCGCGTCCTGAGGGGTTCTTACTTGAACTGGTGGTCGTTTTATAGGGGCACTTCCTTTCATCCCATTCTTCCTCCTCATCCTGCAACTTCCCTTATCCCTAGAGCCGGCGTCGGGTAAACCTGGGCGTCCTCCCCACTTTTTCATTTTATTTGTTCATTTTTCAATTTAATGGTGTGCCCCCTCCGCCTTTGAGGGGAGTTTCGAAAAAAAAAAAAAAAAAAAAGTGTGTGTGTGTGTCCGTGTGTCTGCAGATCCTTTGTAACAAGCCTAATTCATACAGTTTTCATCCGATTTTGATGAAATTTTCAGGGAATGTGCGGGTCCCCTATGAGTTTCAATGCTGACCAATTTATACATCATTCTGGGCATGCGCAAACGTAAAATCCACTAAGCATCATATTCTCAGGTTTTAGTGGTCCGATCGACCCCAAATTTTCAGGGTAGTTGGGGAAGAACGGTCTGATAATCTCGTATCAATTTCAACGCAATAGTATTATTAGTAGCTACTGCGCATGCGCAAACGTGAAATCCTTATAACAAGCCTAATTCATACAGTTTTAATCCGATTTTGATGAAATTTTCAGGGAATGTACGGGTTAGGGTGTAGATGGTCCCCTATGAGTTTCATTGCTCACCAAATAATACATCACTCTGCGCATGCGCAAACTTAAAATCCACTAAGCGCCATTTTCTCAGGTTTTAGTGGTCAGATCTAGTTCAAATTTTCAGGGTAGTCGGAGAATGCCGGTTTAATAATCGCATATCGATTTCAACTCGATCGTGTCATTATTGTATCGTCTATAAATTAGCGCGACAGACCGGCAATACATGTCAACTAACCTTTTGAAGATGTTGATGTCTGCGGAAATATGTCCCGTGGCGTTGTAACAAGCTTATATTCTACTTCTTTCGAGATTATTTAAAACTTTTAATCATCTATCTAGACGAGGAAAGCTATGTGCCACACCCAACTTGGCACACGTTTTTATTTATGTTTGAGCTCATTATTGGCAGCGACATTTTAGCTAAATTAGAACGCTCAGGTTCATGGCAAACTATCGTTTTCATGAGAGGTAATCTGCAGTAAAAATTAACCATGAAAATCAAGAAATAAATAATAGTAATAATAATAAAGTAAAAATAGCTTTCAGCGTTTATGTTTCAGGATGAGTACCTATGTACAACCAACAAATAAATTAATAAAATAAAGAACGATTTAAACACATTATAAAATAAAATAAATAAATCAATCTGCCAGAACAAAGTTTAGAGTTCGTCTCCAAAACTAGGACCTGGACCAAATTTCAGTTGAGAAGAAAGTCATTTTTCCAACCATTTTTATGACTCAGATTTGGAATAACCTGAGTCAGAATAAAAATGTAGACCAAATGGCGAAATGGAGACAAGGCTGTCCTGTCGGATGGGCGGAGGACGGTAGGATATGAGGTTCGAAAGGGGAGTAATTATGATCGAAGTTCAAACCAGACAGACAATCTCATAGCGGACGATGTCAAAGGAACAAGAAGCGAGACCGAAAAGAGGGAAGATTCTAGTGTCTACCGGTTATAAAACTGCAGCGGGAAAATAATTCATTATTCAAGGAAAATAATTTTTGACATAAGTAATTGATGTGGACTGTAAAAGCTTATTTATTGAGCCATACAAATAAAGAATAAGTAGCACACTAACTGTTTTCCTCTGTCTGTATCTTGGATTTATTTTCACAGCTTTTGTTACGTTAAATTATTTCAAAATTAACTTGTTTGTATATATTTTGGTTCGAGAACTTTGTGTTGTATTAAAAAAAAAGCTTCCTTAATAAAAGATCTTTTTTCTATTCAAACAAATTTTTGGATTATTAAAATATTTTCCTGCTTTTATCGTTTCTGTAGTTCATATTAACGGAATGATTAAAACTTCATATATTAAAGATACATTTTTCGCCTTAATTTTTTTGCGCGAATTTTCTAATGCTGTTTTTAAGTTGACAAACATTTTCTGAGTTTTATTCTACTAAAAAATCGTTTTTTTTTTTTTTTTTTTTTTTGTGTTGTTGCTATAAGCACATTTTACGATATTTGGCTTGTTTATTGACTCAATTAGTGTCCCAGGAACTACTTCGAAAGAACGGATTATGAATCCCAATCCTTAGTAGAGTTACTGTCTGTAATAACATAACAAAGGAATATTACAACCATTTTAGATATTTTCATTATAACGGAATTAAGACAGCTATTCAACGGCCACAGCTTACACCAATTATTTTTGGTTTTTCTTCTTTTAATTCATAAACAAAAATAGCTACATATATTAACAGTTCATAGCCTGTGGCGGTCGCGATGCGCTCAATTCGGAAGGTTTGGAGTGGCTCGGCGCGCTCGTGATAATTATGGAGTGTTGAAAAAATGGAACGGGCCTCTAAAATGGACCGTTGAAAAATGCTGAAAATTATTACACAAAGGTTTATTATTTCTGAAAACCACCCGTGGGATCTCATTCAGCACACGCCACTAATTTCTATCTAAATCAAACTCAAATATTACACAAATGTTTATTATTTCTGTATCATATAGCCCTCCTACGCAGATCAGTGGACTGCAGATAATTTTAGCAGTATAGTATCCGAAATGCTCTGGGTCTCTTGCCAGCCCTCTTTCTATCCATCTGAGTCCTCGTGTTAAAGACAGACCTCCCGATGGGGAGCGAACGGATGAACGTACAGCCACCTGAGTGGTCTCATTCAATTCACGGAAATAATTTCTATCTGAATCAAACCAAAAAACTATCCTTTTCGAAAAAAAAAAAACTATCATCGAAAGTGTTTGAGATTTCGATTTTTAAAATTTAAAATATTATCTCTTAGGGTTGATTGATCATGACGCCGAGATTACTGGCACATCCTGGATCGACGTATGATTTTAGAACCAAATTTCATAAACTTTAGTCCTATAGGAGAAAAACTTTGGACGGCGGACGGACGGATTTTTTTTCTTCGATTTTTTAAATCTACGTAAACCAACAAATTTTGAAAGGGGTTAGATTTTTTTTCTTGTTCGATTACAAAGGTTCATTATTGAAAATAAACCAAAATGCAACGGTTGGAGTGGAGACACGGAGCGCGCTCCATCTGGAGCGCTTATGAATGGCTGGCTTAAAGCGATCTCTATAATTTCGATTATTATAATTTCCCTCCTAAAACCAACCGTTTGACCAGAAAATGTGAAGTTGCGACATCACTTCATAAGAATTTCACTCCTCCACATTTAAACTTGAACTTAGCAAAATCATTATTAATCCCACTTTTCACGTAATTTTCTGAAATATTTTCAGAAAATTTATCGTCTAAAAAGATCCATACATTGCCAGTGTGTTTCAACTCTATAGCCGGATATTCATTTTTAAAAAGCCGATGTAGCCGTATAACGGAACCTTCAGAAAAATGAATTGGTTGCTCTTTGTTAAATTATTTTAAATTTCAAATATTTTCATTCATATTTAGGCTCTTGTGTAGTCAGGGCCTTGCTACACCAGAATGCAGAGAAGGCAAGTTTTCCTATGGACGTTCTGGAAGGCTCCATTCCTTGAACGTATCCCCCCCCCCCCTTTCGCACGGTCTCTTGGGCACTTCCTTTCGCATTGCCGATGCAAGGCATATGGAATGCTAACTGAACAAAATTTTAGTTCTTAACTTAAATTTTTTACTTGTTTTTATTCACCAAAGTATTTTGATTATATTCGACCAAACGAGTACCTATACTTTTGTATTTAATTATTCTTATATTTTACTACAAATACCTAATTAGTCATTTTTTCTCTCATCGTGACGGCGATTCTGTGCAGTGGAACTATTAAAAACTTACTCGATTTTTGGTAGATTAAAGGAAGATCGTCGTCTCAGTCGATTCTGTGTAGCGAAATATTAAAAACGATACCAAACACAATTTTCGACGATTTGACAATGACGTCAGTGACGACGTCGTCGTATTGTCCGTCAAACACAACTTTTAAGGCTTTTATTGTGGTTTCATTCGATTCTGTGTGGCGAAAAATACTGAAAATGGTACGAAACTAGATTTTGGGTTGTTAGACAATGATCGTCCTCACCGACAAGTTCCTGTAGTTGGATCGTCACCAAATACTGTGCAGCAAATTCCGGATCTTCAAAGAGTACCTACCAAATTTCAAGTTGATAGCTCCTGAATTGGGGCCAGTAGAGAAGAACACACAAAAACATAAACTCACCCACAAATACATACACACAATATAAACACACACCCACAAGTCTATACTTGTGAATAAGAATATAAGAATTGAATTATACAGGGTGATTCCCTCGCAGATGCAAAAAAAAATTTGGGTGAAACTACATCAAAAATGGAGTAAAATGCCGCCAACCGCATATTTTTATCTCAATCCGTACTCGAGATATGATTTTTTTAAAGGTTTTTTCAGGAATACCGTGTTTTTTCATTTTCAACTCGGATTTTTCCACTTTGCCTAATTCAATTTTAACTTTCAACCTCATTTTCGGTATCAGCATTAAATTTCCTATAAGAATAGTGTACTTGGGTTCTTAAAAAGTACCACCCGAAGACCCTCACATCTGCTCAAACATTGACGATTTTGAAAAAATAATATTTCTGAAAATCTTTAAAACTTTACTACTCTTTTAAAAAGAATCCTGGAAACTGGCAAATCTCATGAAAACTGCTTCATCTAATATGCTTTCCAACGGTATTATCAATTTTACTTTTATTTTGTTATTTAGGGGAGAAAATAATGTTTTAATGTTAAAAAATGTGGGTTTTTCTATGAAATTGTTGGTTTTCTCGAAAGATGACCCTCCATGAACCAACGAGTATGGGGTCGGTTTCTATGTATTTTTTCTCGCTGGATCAAATGGAAACTCTTGCAGATGTCTCAACTACGTTATAATCGAGTTTTACACTTTAATTAACTAGTTTTACCCCATAACACACATACATTTAATCGTAACAAACAAACTAAACATTTGCGATTTTAAGTGTAAAACTCGGTTATAACGAAGTTGGAGAGATCTACAAATGTTAACATTCGATACAGCGTGAAAAAATACATAGAAACCGACCCCATACTCGTAGGTTCATGGAGGGTCATCTTTCGAGAAAACCAACAATTTCATTGAAAAACGCACATTTTTTAACATTAAAACATAATTTTATCCGCTAAATAACAAAATAAAAGTAAACTTGATTATACCGTTGGAAAGAGTATTAGACGAAGCAGTTTTCATGAGATTTGCCAGTTTCCAGGATTCGTTTTGGAAGAGTAGTAAAGTTTTAAAGGTTTTCAGAAATATTCTTTTTTCAAAATCGTCAATATTTGAGCTGATGTGAGGGCCTTTGGATGGTACTTTTTAAGAACTGAAGTACACAATTCTTATAGTAAATTTAATGTTAATTCCGAAAATGTGGTCAAAAGTTAAAATTGAATGAAGTAAAGTGGAGAAATTTGAGTTTAAAAGGAAAAAAACACGGTTTTCCTGAAAAAACCTTTAAAAAATCATATCTCGAGAACGGATTGAGATAAAAATATGCAGTTGGCGGCATTTTACTCCATTTTTGATTTCATTTCACCCAATATATATATATTTTTTTTTTTTTGCATCTGCGAGGGAATCACCCTGTATAAGGACACGTCATCATAGAATTATTGTATCCACGTGACTAGTAATTGTAGACAGTAGTAATCGTTACAGTTGGCAGTTTTATTGTCATTATTTGTTGTATAGACGAGAGAGAAGTAAATAAACAATAACACAGGTTTGTTTGTTTCGGGAGTGCGTAACAGAAACTCGTACGGTGTCTGATAGGCGCTCTCGGGGGAGCGCGTAACAGTAATTGAATGGTCTGTTATGCGCTCCCTGAGGAGCGCTCATCAGGGTTTAACAGGTCTGTTACGCGCTCCTCAGGGAGCGCGTAAGGGGAGCGCTTACCAGGTTCTGCAAGGCAAAAAGAGCGCGTAACAGGTGGTGCCTATACCTATATATATATATATATATATATATATATATATATATATATAAAAAAGCGTTAAAATCCAGGAATCATTTCAGAATGCCTCAAAACAGATTTCGATGAAGAAAATTTTTGAAAATTTTTATTTTAAAATTTTTGGAGCCATTGCAATAGCTTTATTTTCTAAGAAAATTCGCTAAAAATGCGTTAAACTTCAGAATATGATTCAGAATAGCCTGAAACGGATTTCTGCAATATTATGTTTTCAAAAATTCACATTCTACAAATTTTGAGGCGAGAGCAATAACTTAATTTTCTTCAAAAATTCGCTAAA